>JAQIXP010000025.1:0-47511 GCA_034700285.1 Proteroiulus fuscus | reverse complement strand
AAAGAATGCATCAAGTTTTAGTAAATTTAATTGTCCTTCATAAAAAATCAAACCCCATCAATTTATGTTTAGCCATTTTCGATTAATTTGTACCGGTAATTAACATGGAGATTCCCATAGGAGCAGGCATTTTTTTAAAGTGTGGACAGCCCCCTTAAGCTGCAGTTTGTAAGGAGGCAGGATCATAAAGTACGGCAAATATATAGCTTAATATGTAATTATGCTTATATAGTTGTCAGTTCCCTTTTATAAGATGTAAAGGTTTCATACTCAAAAGTTTATTTTTAAAAAGGTATTTTTAAAATACAGCAGCTTTAAAAAAATGCAAATTGAGCTGAGTCTTAATTTAATCAATGTATTTTAATACTTGGCAACAAGCCTACTAAAACAAGAGTATCCACTTCATATGTCTGTGGTTTTAACAACAGCAAATGATCCGATGAACCCTAATTAAAGGGGAAGTCTTACTTCATGACAAGTGATTTTTATAAGAAAGAAGAGTTAAGTGATAATATGACAAATGCAATTGCCATGTGATGAAAAGCTTACATGAATAAAAGATACTTGGAGAAAAAAACCTTGAATTCATTTAAAAAAATTCACCATAGATGGCATGCATTTTGAAGACCAAAAGCGCCACCTAGTGCACGATAATAGAAACCACAGAAAATTTTAGCCTTAGTAAATAAAAGTAAATAACATAATAACATAAAAGTAAACATAGTAAATAAAAAAAAGTAAATTAACATTGTAAAAATTGGAATTTCTTTTTTTTTTTAAATGTAACACATTTATTCATTTCTTTTCTATGTAGTATTGCATAGAAGGAAAGTGAAGCCAAAATTGAACGATTCCAAAGATGGCGCTGAAAGTTCTGGGATTTTACGATTCAGATATTCTGAGATCAGGCAATATGGCGCTGCCCAATTTTTTTACACAAACTGTAATTGCTCATTAATGCAGAATTTAACTTCAAAATTATTTTATGTCAACGTTTTGTTCTAATACCTGCTATTTAAAAAAAAAACTTTTCTAAAAAAAATTGAGAGAGAATGCAATTGACAAATTGGCCTATCCAAAAAAAAAAACCCCAAGCAAGTAGATGCACTTAGGCCCACATGAAATTATTCAACAAGGTTTCATTTAACATTACAAGCCTAAATTTCTGCATAAATGCTAGCTTTGTTTATTTGTGACACCGGAAGACACGCTAATGGCATTGGCATACACTACAAAAAAACAAGCAGATGATAAATTTGAAGAAAAAAAAACAATGTTTGCCCCCAAAAAAAACCTTTTCAAAGCCATTTGGCCAACCACTCCATCAACTCAAATGTATATTTTTTCATGCATGTATGATTAGATACCTTACAAGAAGCATGAATTAAGTTGTGTTCCCATTCACTAAATAATTGTCATGCATTGATAAAGGGTCCTTTACAAAAAAAAAAACCCCAACAACTTAACAGCCTTTTGCTTTTATCTTTCAGGTCAAGTGGAACATATTTTCCAAGACAACGCGGCTCAGTGTTTCTGGGGCAATCGTTTCTATTTGTTCAATGAAGATGTTTTGAAGAATGGCAGCGCCAGAAATAATTGTGACAACAATGCATTAACATAATCTTGTCATCATCGGAAACTGCCATCAAAGTGTCTACTTGCATCTGATCCTTGTCTTTCCAATGGATGCAACAGCAAGAACCATGGCAAAAAAAACCAAGTTACAACCAGTAAACAACTTGGAAAAAAATGACTAAAATCTAGTCTTAAGATGCGGTTACATCCTTGTACCGTCTAGAAATCATTCCAACAGAACCTCAAAAGCACCGAATTTTTAATTCTGTCTAGTCAAAAAACATATATATAAAGTCCATGGTACATCAAGATTTATCATTCTGATTGGTGTTACATGTTGGGGGAAAAAAATGGCATCCTGTGCTATAAAATGATCTTTCGCTTCAAAAACCTCGGTGACTGATCATTCCTCGTTTTTCTTCTTCAATAAAGACTGGTCATCAAACTTGGTTGAATCTTCTCTCGCATTTATGTCGTGTCGGCTTTTCGTCTGCTTGTTAGTTTGCCAACATCTTTCCTCGGAGAAAATACTACCAGATAAAAGGAAAAAGTGCTTCTAAATCCTTTTTTTTCCCCCACCCTCAACCCTCGTTGGAGAAATGACGAATGATCGGCTTTGGTGAAAACGTAATAGCGTTTAAGGAATTTCAATGCAAGATTGATTGTCACGAGGAAATTACTACTGCGACAATCTTCTAAATAGTTTGCAATTGAAGCAGATTCATTCTGATAAAAGCTTTCTGGTGCCATAAAAACCGTCTTCGCCAAAATCAACGCATCTTGTTGGAAAATAACCAGTTGGATAATGACACGGCTACATATACAAGTGAAAATCAACTGATTTGGTAGTAAATCACGTAAATCGGGCTGATTCAGTTCCGATAAACTGAATCGAGTAAGAATGATTACAATTATCAAAGATATTTTTGTCTTTAAGACAATAGCAACGAAAGAGCACATTGTCAGCCTGGCAAGGAGTCTAAGTAATGACAAGACTACACAAAAGTAGGACCAACAACACACGACATTTCCGATTACTCACTAGTTTGGTAAATCGGTTGTTACTTTGTGCACTCTAGTGTCAAGTATTCCGTTCGGAACCATGAATCTACCGGTCAATACCACGGCCAACACTTTCAATGGCATGTCAGCATCGGCCACCAGTATGATTTTGAAGCAGTACAACATCACGCCGGACGACATCGATTACATCGCCAGCAGCACGGCTTCGCAGACCATCAACAGTCTGCTGTACTGCGGCGAGGAATGGCACTCCTTCCGCGACAGATTCATAGCATTCCACGGCATTTGCAGTATCATCGTGTGCATCTTCGGACTGATCACCAACATATTGAACATCATCGTACTGACTCGCAAGGACATGGTTTCGGCCACCAATTCCATCTTGACCGGATTGGCCGTGGCAGACATGTTGGTCATGATCGATTACCTGCCTTTCACGCTGCACATGTACGTTTTCCAGAACCAAGACTATTGTCTCAGGTATTCTTACGGTTGGTCCGTCTTCACCCTGTTCCACGCACATTTCACCGTGGTGTGCCATACCATTTCCATCGGGCTCACACTCACACTGGCCGTATGGCGTTTCATAGCGGTAAGTTTCCCCCAGAACAACAGAGCCTGGTGCTGCCATCAAAGGGCCCTCGTGGCCATTGTCATCTGCTACATCATTCCTCCCATATTCTGTTGTCCGGTATACCTCAGTTTCGAGATCAGTGAGACTTCGCACAACAACTGCACAGAGTTCATTTATCAGATCAACTTGAGTAGCATTGCAAAAGAGCACAAACATCTGCTTCAGAAAATCAACTTTTGGGTGTACAGTGTACTGATCAAGATCATACCTTGTATCGCCCTCACCGTGCTCAGTCTCTGGCTCATCAGGGCTCTGTATCAGGCCAATAAGCGGAGGATGAATCTGCAGAAGAGGATCCTCCAAGACAATGCAGACAGATCTTGTGATCGCACCACAAGAATGCTTCTAGCAGTGCTACTGCTATTTCTGATTACAGAGGTGCCACAAGGCATCTTGGCCCTGCTGAGTGGCCTTTTGGGCGAAGAATTTTTCGAGAGTTGTTACAACGATTTGAGTGAAGTTATGGACTTGCTAGCTCTGATCAACAGTGCCATCAATTTTATTCTCTATTGCGTTATGAGTCGCCAATTTCGTAATACCTTCAGCCACTTATTTAAACCCAACATTTTAAATAATTGGATTGCTATACCTCAAGAGCCTGCCACACAAGCTACAACATGCGTGTGACTAAGCCAAAAGACTGGAACAAAAACCCCCAAAAAACAGACTAACAGCAGTGCCTAAATAAGTGTTTTACCTCTATATGTGTATACTTCAGTGGTTGTAAGGAATTGTCCATAAATTACTTTTGCATACAACCCCATTTTCCCCCATCCAATGTCCCAGTTTGAAATCCCCCCCCCATGTTATGTTTACAATCGAAAGTAAATTCTTCAAAGTAAACATTTATGCTTGAATGCATATTTACAAATCTTCCTTGTTGCTAAAGGCTATTTTGACAATGGATTTTAAAGGAAAACTGTCGCTTTGTTACAAGTTATTTTTAGACTAAAGAAAAACAAAAGTTGATAAGAGTACAGATATTAATATTGTCATCAGACAAATCACAATTCATGAATCATGACTTTTTTTAAAATACATGGATGGCGCCATTTTACTACACTTATTAAAATAAAAGACTGGCGACATCTAGTAGTTACTTTTCAAAAGTAACTTTTGTAAATAAAACCACTTAAACTGTTCTCTAAGAAATGGCTGTATATTGAAATAGTTATAAAATTCCTAAGATGACTGACAAAATTGAATAATAGTAATCAACGTAATCTGTAGATGGCGTCACTCATTTTTGTAGAAAATAAACTTACTTCCACCAAATCGAGCTCTTTCAAAACATATTAATTTTATGGTAAGTTATTAAGCTTCAAATTCATGTCTTTTTCAACAATTTTTCGTCTTTATTTTAAAAATAACTTGTAGCAGCTAGGGTGAAACTTTCCAGGCCTTTAAAATTATATTATGACTATGAAATAAAAGTGAAATTTAATCAATAATGCCATGATGTCTTGAAATTATCAAATAAAACAATTAGTTTAAAAAAAAAATCTCCAATTTGACCTCTCTCTCCCTGTCCCAAATACTTTGCAGAGAAGGACTCCCCCAATGTGCAAACCTATTTTATTGACACCCTGCATAAACTTTGCTCTAAGATTTAAACTTCTTGTGGGGAATTCTATAAGCGTTACTCATGTAAACGTTGTCGTGGTGCTCACACATCTTTGATGTAATTATGTATTTAAACGTGTAACATAACTTACAACAGGGTTTTATTGGTCAACACATGTTTAAACAGGAAGTGGACTAGATGCTTGCTAATAATTTTTAAATAATATTATTACTTTCAGCGATAAAAATAGTGATAATTTTATTTTATACACACAATTGGAAATATTGCATTTGAACACCATTTCTGAATTGAGTACTGTATTCTCCCTAATAGTTTGCAAAAAAGTGCCATATTTTTATTTCTTGCAATAAAAAGATTTTTTTCGTGGAAAATGTTTAAAAAAAACATAAAACTATAATATGACCTTTACAATGATATAAAAGTAGGCCTATGCCAGATGAATTCGATTCGCGTATACTGTAAAAGGTTCATACTAAATTCCATAAAAGGGCTTCTCTAAGTTTTCTTAACAGAAACAGTTTTCCATGACTTTTCCTGATCAAACCAAAAAAATTTCCTTACTTTCCTTGACCAAACTTAAAACGTTCCCCGGTCTAAATTGAAAACTTTCTCCAACGTTAAAATTTACCATCGGCGATTAACAACCATTGGAAATTGAATATTACGAGTGAGTTTCACTGAATTTCCCTGACCAAATTCTTTTTCCCTGACTGTCCTAAAGGTCATTTTAATAATTCTAAATAAACACAAATCTAACATACAGAAAATTACATCCTATTTATGGATACTTATTATTTCAGAATGATTCTGAATTTGTTTGGCATAAATTTTGCCATTTAGAAAATAACCAATCCTAATAAATTCCTTATCTTAAAAGATCCACATTGCATTGCCTGTGCAAACGAATTACTCCTGATAATATTGTATAAATTCTTAATAAGTCTCATGCAATTAGCCAAATGTTTCCAAAAAAAATAAAAAAAAAACAATTTTAATTCCTTTACAAATTGAATTCTGACAAAAAAAATGTTTATTTCAATTTTTGATAGGGCCTACACAAATATACCATCTTCAGCTATACCACATTTATTTGCTACAAATAGCTTAAATTTAAGTCAATTGAAATGCATATTCCTAACAATTTAACGTGGAAGCTTTTAGCTATATGTTTAATTTTCTAAAATTTTTTTAGGTTAATCACAATGCAAATATGCACTTTAATAACGTTATAGCAAGTTTGGGAGTTTTGGTCCCACGTGACACAAGCAGCTGATTGGTTTTATAAATAGAATGTACTAAATCAACAAAATCGTTAAATCCACAACTATACCATACAGGACATTCAATCCAAAACTATAGGCCTACTTATTTTAGAGGAAAAGTACCAAATGATGCCCTTTTTATTTATTTACGGATTATTATTATTATTTTTTTTTTATTATTTACTAAAAATGGCAAAAGTATCATTAATTTGCTAAAAACTTAAGCCTAAAAAACCTAATGAAAAATCAACTGAAAGTTTGATTACTGGAAGGTTATCATTAATTTTCATAATATAACTACAGCTTTAAAGGGAAAGTCCCACTTCGAAAGAAGGTGGTTGTATGAGCAAGAGCATGAAAAATTGGGAAAGGCATGAAAATAGAAATTTTAATCAATAAATAAAATATTCAGAACACATGAATTCGGTTGAAAATACAAAGCCCAAGTAGGCGCCATTTTACTGACAGTATGTAGCGCCGTCTACTGGATGAAAGGCATCAGCTCTCATGGAACATATAGACATGCATGTCCTAGAGGGCGCCACCAACTATCCGTGCCTGCTGAAATCCATGGAAAAATGGCGCCTAACATGTATTTGTGCACGACCATAACGAGACATGCAATCAGATTCAAAATTTCATTTTTTTTCAGAAACACATAAGATTCGTGCAACCAAAAACAAAGAATTAAAATAAAAAAAAACAACATGTGATTTCTTATGACTTTTACATCAACATTGGAAAAGCATGATTTTTAATGCATATCTTTGAATGTATCCATGATTGTTAGGTACTGGTCAAGCAAATACAAATAGTTAACCTAATTAGTCTTAAATGTTCTCTATTGTTACAAAATTCTAGTTACAGCACTGCATCTACAGGTACAGCATAAACCAAAACTCCCAAATTCATCAAATTACAAATTGATTAGACTATTTAAGTTGGTTCCTCCCAATTTCCCTGACTACTAAAATCTCCCTTACCAGGTTTCAAGCTCCAGGTTTTTTCAAGTACTAAAACCCTGACTACAGAAGGACGCAGTACTCTCAATTACCATTTTAATGTTACCATTAAACAAGGAAAGCAATTCGCGATGACTTTGTTTATGAATTTACAATTTACATTTGCAATTCTTATTAGCATAAACAGAAACTCCCTACAACATTGTTGAAATTCACAGTATGTAAAAATGGCTTTTTATTGCTTTATGTTATACCAGTTGGCATTTCATTGCCATTTGCATTTAAATGGTGTATTACAACGTAGCAATCACTGAGTTTATTGCAGCAGAGTTTGTAAAGTTAATTAAGCACAAATACAATTTGGCAACTGTTAATTAGTGTTGTGGAGGAATTGTGGTGCTAATAGGTGATGACACCAACATTGTGGCTATCCCTAATGCAGGTCAAAGTCCATATAAATGCTAATGCCAAAAAATATCTCATCTCATTTCATATGATGAGGTCAATGCAGAGGTTTCCAAAATGGATATACCTGTAGGTCCATTATCATAAAATTCAAAATTTCCTTACATAAAACATTAGACTATCTATAAGATTATATGGTATAAAATCAAATATTTACCTGAATTTTCATATTAAAAGGGAAATTCTCACCTTGTTGCAAGTTATTTTTTAAATGGCGAAAACAAAAAATAATGTAAGGCATGGAAATTGAAATGTTAATAAGATCGACTTAACAATCAATAAACATTCATTTGGAAACAGCGTGATTTGCTAGAAAATAAGCTTCATAAAAGGCAGCCACTTTTGAAGACAATAGTGGCGACACCATCGGATTAAATTGAGCATGCACTATACATTGCAATTTCTGTGTTATTGCAAGGTTCAGCCACTGTGTAAATATTAAAAAGTGAAGCCAAAACATAAACACTATAGATGGCGCCAACAATATCCACATAAAACGGTAAAATATCACCAGCCATGTATTTTAGAAAAGTCATGATTTCTGAATATTATAAAGTTTCTTGAATCAAGGTGAGAGTTTTTACTTTTAAGCAGAAATTCTAAATCAGTTAGGTCTAAAACTCATTCAATTAATCTATGTAATAGGGAGAGAAAATCAATTCGCCAAAATTTTACAATCATGTTAAGCCTAATCGTTTAAGAAAAACTTATATTACAAGTACTACTTGGCAGTATATCGGTAGGCATTTTTCACATTATAGCTGCAGACTTTATAGTGCAATTATATAGGCCTAGTCTGCTAGGGTCTAAGGGCTGCTCATAACTTATGTTTGCACAAACGGTCCCCTGGTCCCTGTGTCCCCCTCCCCCCCAGTCATATTTTGTCACAATTTAGGGACACCCTCATCTTCTTCCTCTGCATTATAAACATATCTATCCAGGTATGCTCAAATGAATTTTAGCCTATTTACCAACAGTTATTGTACATGTAGGCTATTACTGATTTTTAAATTATTTTTATTTTGACTAATTAGCCTACTAAATTTGAAACTTGATTGCTTAGTGCTTAGTGATTAGTGATTATCCCCTCCCCCTGGTCACAAAAAGTTTGCAGATGCCAAAGGCCCCCTCCCTCCCTCCCTCCCCATTAAATGCAAACAGAATTTATGGACGATCCCTTAAGAAAACTTATCTTTTTAAAAAGGTTTTTACACACATTCCACACTACTATTGAGTTTTAAATCTGTATTACCAGGGTAATATAGTTCAATTTCTTCAGCATCTGAGTCATTTATTTTGAGTTGCCGCATATACTTTCAAATTTAAACTTGCCTCTTATTTCCATTATTTCTAAGACAAGTAAACAGTATACTGCAGGTTGCAAGACTATATTTAGGCAGCTATAGCATATCAGTATAAATATATATCCAAAATAATTTCTTTCCATTCCCTTGAAGTCTTTTCAAACCCAATAAATACTACAGAAAACATATAATCCAGTTAGATCTAAACAGAATTTCTTTCAATTCTCAATAAATATTTTAACTTCTTCCAACGCTACCTCTCAGAGAAATTCGGAAAAAAAATCAACTTTATAAACTTCATCCTATAATAATATATTCACCAATATAAATAACAACACTGACCTACAATGCGCTATATTTTGCAAAGCAAACTAAAAAATGAATTACGAATTTTCTAAAAATTAAAATCTGACCAGCTTAATTAAACATTGCAGTACATTAGGCTTATCTTTACAGCTTTGCATTCTATGTTCCTGTTTAGTAATTATACCAATCAATATTTTTCCTTATTGCTATCTATTGTGAACTTTTTAATCAACTAACTGAATTAAAATGTCATTTGGGGGAAAATTTACACTTATGAAACCTTATTCGTTGCTTCGAATAAGTCATGCACTGAAGTATAAAGGTGCGCCATTTAACCTAAAGCCCAGTTTGTATACATTAAATATACCGAAAACGATTTATGTAAAAATAATTTTTGTTCCCTACTCATTAAATACTATAATTATCCTACCCTATGAAATGTACCATATACCTTCAAACTGTAAATGAGCTCATATATATATCTCTAGGCTATACTCGTATGTTAATTATGAATGTGTTCTGTTCATTGTTTTGAGAAAAGTCATGAAATAAGGGATTTCAAAACCATTCGTTTCACTTCATTCTGATTTCAAGATATCCCCAAAGTTAAGAGTTAAAAAAAAGTTTTAAATTTTTTCCCCAAACGACTTACATGTAATACTAGTGACAAAAATACATTTCCCAAAATATCTTATTTAATAAAAAAAATTAAATAAAATACATTCAAAATTGTCACTGAGCTGTAACTGACGTCATCAGGCTGAGCTTCCCATCATACTCGAACTGGTAGTTATGCTAAGTAATTTTTGTCGGACTAGATTACATGACTGTAAAATTCAATGAAAAATTTTGCAATTTATTTTGCAATTTAATAAAAAAAAAGTTTTTTTAAAATAACTACCGGTAAATTTTGCATGTCAGAATTTTTACTTTTAATTTTTTTTAAAAATAACTACACATAAGATGATAAAATTAAGTCACACTAGTTAATCAACAAAAAATATATAAATCAAATGGAATATTAAAATAAAAAAAAATGATAATGACATCTTTCTGCACTTTTACTTGCAGCCATTTAAGTGTCTATCAGCACTGCGAAAATGCCAAGGAAAGACAATTTAATTTCAAAATATAATTAATTAAATTTGCGTTCAAATTATACTTCAGATCCAACCCCATTCATATAATTAAAACTTATCAGGCCTACAGCTTCTTTTTTCTACATATAGCCACGATCTTCCCACCTATTTACCAAGAAGAAACCAAATGAATGAGCTTAAAACATGTTTTTTTTTTGAGGAATTACCATTTGTTAAGTAAATAATTTGCCTTATGACTAATATATTTTATTTTGTTTATAAAAAAAGCTTTTTGCTCAAGTCAGCCATCTTCCATTGAAATCCAATGAAACTGCAAAGTCAAGTTCATTGAAATTAAATAGAAAATGCTTGGGGTTTCGGCAACTGAAACCTTGTTGTTATAACTAAAATTGATTACATGTATAAATGTTTAATAACTTACAATGAAAACTCGATACTGTGGTACAATTTAAAGGCAGCTACCGGTATTGAATTGTAAGAAATCAGCAAAATCACATTCAAAATCCTCGACTGAAAAATTGGTAAATACGTATGTATTTAGTAGGTTATTATTTATAAATTAAAGAGATGTTCAATCTCGTAGATTCCTCACGATAAATATAAGCCAACCTTGTTTTATGATTTTTGATTAAAAATGACCAGCGAGGCTTAAAATTCTGCTTTGGAACGTTTTCTACTTCGGAATATATGGAATATTTGCATGCAGTTGAGCACGTGCAGAAATGAGCAAATTTCTATGGAATATGCACGTGTAATTCTCGTGCCACCTCTTGATGCAGAGCTTATCAGTCCATAGTTGACTTAATATGATTTAATGGTTATGAGTGACTTTATATTATTCTGTCATAATCCTTGGGCCCTATTCTCTTTTAAACTGAGCATCTAGCCTACTTCTCATTAAAGCACGTTTACAATAACAATATTTATTTGTTACCTGGAAAAGAAGAAGAAGAAAAAACAGAGAATTATTTGAAATCTCTAAGGCCTACACTTAACAATACTGATTCTACATATTGAAATCATAACATTGAGTTTTCATTGTAGGTGGCTTGTTTTATGTTGATTATTACATAAATCAATGAATGATGTATGTATACTGTATGGAATTACTTATATACTCTTATGTCAGGCTACTTGCTCTTGTTTTTCTGTTGAAATCATATAAAAGAACTACTGAAATTAACTGTTTTGCATTGAAATCTCTGTCAACCGACTCACAAATGTATTTTATCTACTTCAGCCCATGGCAATGTCACAAGTATATACTTGAAACAAGATAAAATAATTTTAGTGCTGGAATTTCTAAAATTCCAAAATTTTCCATGTTTGCTATATTTTCATTTAGCCATTGCAGATCAAACTCATAGGCCACTACAAGGTAAGCAAGCATGATTTATAATTTATTTATTTGTTCTTAAAAATAGTAGATCTAAACAAATGCAAGCACAAAAGTGGAAAATGTAACGCCATCTATTGGCAAGTTTTCACTCAAAAATTTCAGATGCAATTATTTGCCTATTGATGTCAAAATAGCAAGTACGAGATCCAAAATTTGTAGTTTTTTTTGTTTCAGATTAATAAAGGTTTTTTAATATTTACTGAATTTTTGTAAATATACCTTTTCCATTATTTCTTCAAATAATAACATCAGTAGGCCTATCATTGTTAAATTTCTTCATTCAAGCTATAAGGTTACGAATGCCAAAGCTTTCTTCTAATTGTTTGTTTTGGCTTTGTGAAAGGCAACAAATAGCAAAAATGTAGAAAAACTAAGAAACAACCAGAACCATTTTCTTAGACAAACATTTCAACAACAGATATACGGTAGCCAACTGCTCCTAAATAAGCACGAACTGCAATCATGTCAAATATTGTATAATGTTTGCACAACAATCATACCGCAAACCACAAACTAAGCCAATTAAATTAACACAGTGCTTTCTTCCCTTAGGGATTCCTAATTAGGAAAAGTTTTCCAACTTGTAAGTCTAATACATGTACTACAGGTATTAAATTACGTGAAAAAATAACTCCCAATCTTGATGTTGCTGCTTCAAGTGCTTAAAGACATGATCAATTAAGGGTTTTGTAGAACATTTGGGCAAAGTTACATACCAGCAATTATCTTTCGCCACATAAACTCCCCTCTAGACGAGTGCAAATGGTAAAGGTGACGTACCACAGAACCATGTGCCTTTGGTGGTGCACTTCCAAAATATGTCAGAACTAAAGTAAATTTTCATGTTTTTGCCTTTTTGACATACCCAGTTTCATGCTAGTACGGAGATTCTCTCGTAAAAAAGAAACAGCTTCTTCCTCTGTAAGAGGCCCACTCATATTTATAAGGTAAAATAAAATATATTCATTTTTGACAAAGTGGAGCAAAAATATGCTGAAACCCATTCTTAACCCCATTTGTTCAAGGTTCAAATAAAAAAATCCTGTTTCACAATATAGGGTAGGCCTACAATTACACATAAATGACTTCCAAAGACCATTTATTCAGTTTTCAAGCCCTTTCATGCCTTGTTTTGAGCTAAAACGTCCATCTAGTGTCAAACTAATGCAGGGTTCCCACTAATTTTTACCAATTGAGTTCCCTGACTTTCCCTAAACAATTTCTTAAATTTTCCTAAGGTTCCATTTCAAAACTATTTTTCAACTATTCAGAATCAGCATATAATTTAAACTGGAGTCAATCATCCAGGCTCCAAATTCAAGCAGGTGACCATTTGTCTCTAGGGTGTTCACCATGTCCTCTGCCATTCTTCCCCCCCCCCCCACACTCCCTAGCAACAGTCTTGTGAAACCCCCCACTCCCAAAGTAGGCTGGGGGTTCTAGAGCAGCAGCTGTCCCCTTTGATTTTAAATAAAAAAGCTGCATTCCCTCCCCATCTCCTTCCCAAACAAAATTCCATTATTTTCCCTAAGCAAAAATCATTCGTATTTCTGGTTACGGTATGGGAAAGTTTAGCAAACTTTTTGTAACGTTACATTTCCCAAGTTCCCAAAACTCACATTGATTTTCCAGCAGTTGAAACTGGTGTAGTTTAAAACATTTTCTGCAAGTTTTCTCATGTAAAGTCGCACTTCTACCACTGTTTTCCACACTTTTACAGACTTACCATAATCACATAACTGTAGTTTTTCTAATGGTAAACGGCAGTTCAAATTTTGCAGCTTTAATGTTGCACTGTCCTGATTCATTTTGTTCAAAAATGTCGAGGTTCAACGTAGACTTGAGTCCCAATCTTCAGGAGTCAGGACAATGCACCATTTATGTAGACTTTTTGCTTGGGCGGGTAGGGGATTAAAGAGGACTGAAATATTATTGAAATGATACATAACAAAGAGGACGGTTGTTGCATAATGAATAACGACCATTTGGTAATAACACAAAAGGATTAGGTTTATAATATGACACCCATGTGAATTGGCACGCATATAAAAAAGGGCTAATAGCTAGCAGCTAGGTTAAACAACAGTTTTAAATAAGTTTGCATATCTCTCACTTACCAAAAACAATGTATCACACCCATGTGCATGTTATGCATCGCTTGTTCTTCAACAATTAACTTCACAGCGCGATTTACTAACGATAAATAATAAAAATTAATTTTGAATTGCGTGGTAGAGTGTCTGGTACCGGTCACTGGCCATCTTTGTACAAGAAAAAATTGTTTCGCCTTTATGTCGAGGGATGCCGCCACCATCGCGATAGGAGTTGGTCAATCGCCTACTGGGATTTGATGTTGAGTGAGTAATGCTAAAGAAATGTTTGTATTATTTTTGATATTATTAGCCAAATAATGGCATTTACGATACTACGTTGGCATCTAAGAATGCCCAATGTCCAACAGTGGACATGAGTCTAGAAAAACTGAACGTTAAAACTTCGCTAATGAAACGCAATAAGCGAAGCAGTCTCAAGGAATATGGCGATATGGAACGTCCATTTCGAGAAAGTATGACGAACTTGAGTAATATAAACTCTGAAAATACACCCGCCAAACGCACAGACACGACCCGAATATTTCAGAGATCCTCTAGGAGAGCTAATGTAGGAATACTGAAGACTATTCGTCGAAAACTGCCCTGGAATAGACGCCCCAGCAGCAGTAGCAGCAGTACAATGCGTGACGGTACAGAGGACCATTCGGAGGATTCAGGGAGTTCCCTGCACAATCCAAACCTGTCGAAAAACAACGTGAAAACAAATAAGTCGAAAACTAGAGCAATATGCCCTATGCCTTCCCCTCTCCGCACACTATGTCAATCTCAGAAGAGTGAGAATGCGAGCCAGAGTTCTGTGCAATACTTAAGACGTGCCTCTGATGCTGCTTCCTGTAGTCCTGCTCCAGAAAATGCGACCAGTAACGAACCACCCGATTTGCCGTACTCCGATTACGCTACTCCTGCATCCCTAAATCCGGGGATACCAGTTTCCGGCGAAGATGAGGACTATAGCTTCAATTCTCGCAGTACTCTGACCCTAGAACTGTTCAAACTGTCTCGCTACGGATGGTACTGGGGTCCAATAACGCGCTTCGAGGCCGAAGAGAAGCTTCACGAGCAAGCCGATGGTGCCTTCCTAGTCAGGGACAGTTCGGACGACCGTTATCTACTGAGCCTCAGCTTCCGATCTTTCGGCAAGACCCTCCATACCCGAATCGAGCATTGCAATGGAGTGTTCAGTTTCTATGCAAATCCAGAATCCGAGGGCTACGACTCGATTGTCGACCTGATCGAGCATTCAATGAATTACTCGCAGTCCGGTATCTTCTGCTACTCTCGAGCCAGGACGCCCGGTTCACCATCCTTACCTGTCCGATTGACGAAACCGGTTTCCCGATTCACCCAGGTGCGATCCCTGCAATACCTTTGTCGGTTCGTCATCCGGCAGTACACTCGAGTGGACCACATCCAAGAATTGCCACTTCCCAACCGGATCAAAGGCTACATCGAAGAAAGACATTACTAAGACTAGGCCTGAACTTTAAATCCTTGCCTTCCAAAAAAAATAAACATAAATGAAAATGAACTGTTGGTAATTAGGGTTTGCACTGCTCACTATCAATTAGAAATGTGCCTTTCTATGCAATTTTGCAATGTAGGGTTCTCGAGTGAGCCGGCCTTTTTCCCAGAATTGAACAGCATTTTTTCCCCCTATTTAGTTGAATTTCTTGCAGATCTGTTGTCTCCATTTCCTAATTAATAAATAGTTATGTATAGTTAGCTACCATAACCTTTTAACAGCTAAATAAAACCTAAATTGCACAAGTTTCTTCCTTTTAAAGACTGTTTCAAGTTTGCTTTCTTGAAGATTATTGGTTGATCTTATTCACTAATAAAAATATAAGAGTTGCTACTATTACAATAGACTTACCGGTATTTCCTTTAGCTATGTTTAAAAATGAAAGCTTTTAAAACAGACTTACCGGTACCTATTTTTTCCTGAATCAAGCTGTGATGAAATTATTCCTTCACTTGCACGGCAAAATAACTTTACGAAAAAGATAAGGAACTTGCCATTTTATTCATCTAAAATTGTTAGTTTCAAAAGTCGGAGGTAGATTTGGAAATGGGGGATTATGGGAATCTCATCCCCCTGCTCATATGGGCACTGTAGCTTTCTTTCTGCCCTCTATCCCATCACACAGTGCTAAAATTTGGTCAGGAAAATAAGAAAATTTGAAAGTTATACAGTATCTAGCAAAAGAGTTCCCTACAGTGCAAAATTTATACAGTTTTTGTGATGTTGTTTTTGTTTATAAAAGCAATAAATCCATTGCAATTTTAAATCCCAGACAGCTGAAAAAATTGGATAAACAGCAGTTTTACATCCCAAGCAGTTTGTTTTTCTATTAAAACTGTAGTTTGTTTCATAGCACTTCAGATTTACTGCATACTTAACATCAGAAATTCTGTAGTTTACTGTGAAACCATTTTTAAATGGTGCATGCACTTCATTATCACTTCATCACACTCGCTTGCATCTTCTGACTTGCTCATCCAAAATCTGATCTCAAATTGATCTCATGTTTACCTAGGCAAAACTTGCAAGCCTTTTCCTCATAGATCAGGAATGCAAATTTTGTCATAAGTTACCTGGAGGTCGGGCATCGATAATTCTTTTGAATTTTTATGCAGCCAACCATATCACAGTGCATGTCCTTACAATTTTGAATTGGAGACTGGCCACCCATCCGAGACAATTCTTCTAAAATGTGTAGTAGCCATGCGTGTTCGGAATCAATTTAGTGGTCGAATTTTGATATTTTTCACTTGCACCATATGCAAATTTTCCCTCCAACTCCAATTCTGGGGTGCAAATTCAATTTTTCATCTAAGTAATTTTGGCTGATTGAAATGTATGACAAAAGAAAATACAGTAAAATCTCATTTATCAAACTAACTAATGAAAAAGTTAGTTAACTTTGTCTGCTTTTTCAGGAGCAGATTTGCCTCTGTATCATGAACTGAAACTATTCTTTTTTGTTTCCTTTTCGATTGTGAGCATTTCATAATCCGTAGTGTAAAGCTACTCGAGAAACTTATTGAACGTTAAAACTGAGCAAAAATTATGTTGAATTGTATGATAATTACATAGGTTTATTAACAACTAACTCCCGACTCAATAAAGGAAATTTTAATTTCTAAACAAAAATATGATTTGCTTCTTTAGTTAAAACCTTCGCACCATATTTCGGAGTCCCAGAATATTTTTTAGCTGAAAAATAAGACATGTATTTAATTAAGATGAGTGTTGAAAGGACCTCTTCGGTAACCCACAAATGAATGCTAAAATGAGTATTACTGTTAATGCGGACGATTCTAGAAACCCAGGTAATCCGTCAACAATAGCATGTGTCTGCCATTAAAAGTAAATGAACTTTTTTATATACTCGACAAGTCATTTTTTCCCCCATAATCGGTAAAATAATACGAAACTTGAATGTGCAAAATAGACAAGAGAAAAACACAAAACCTTACCTGCTCAAACTGATCACTTGCATTTTCAATCTGCTTGACTCTTCTGCTTAAGAAATCCCAAGTATTGCAGTAATTTTCCGATGTGTCCTGAATTAATACGAGCTGAGTTGAAGTGTACGCGCCAGCAAGGCCGATACGCTTTGTGTACCAAGAAAACTACAAATTTGTAACAAAAATTATACAATTTTCACGTTAAAACAAATATAAAGTACATTTAAAAAATCCCACCCAAACTTTTTTTCCATGAAAAAATGATAAGACAGAACTGTAATTTGGCACCGAAATAGTTCGACACTGTTATCTTATTTATGAGCACTCATTTTCTAGCTATTTGAATATTTACCGGGATATTTCACTGATTTCTCAAACATTCTAGCATGGAAGATGTGGGTAGACTTTCAAACCCCCCCAATGCTCCTCGGAGCTTTCTAAGAAAGCTGAGAAATGTGTTTACAAAGGGTAGTTATACAAGCTGATAAACTTGGAAAACTCATGAAAAAAATTCCCAAAACTCAGGGAACACTTTCGACAACTGAAAAACTAAATCAAAATCATTTCACTAATGCTAAAAGGCAAAATTTTCTAAAGACTTATAGCTCAAATTCAGCAGATAGTAATCTGAAAATTAAGAAATCAGGTTTACGTCCATAAAACCTTTTAATATGTCATTAAAATTGTGAATTATTGTTTGCTTTCTAGATCATTAGTGACATTTTAAATTGAAATCAATAAAGTTTAAAAACAATTTTCAGAAAAACTTGGTAAATTTTTTTAAAAAAGCAAACCGGAAATATCATGGAAGATTGGTACAAGAACCCTTATACAACTATGTGAATTAGTGCTCATAAATACGTGATTTCTTCTAAGCCAAACAAACTTCACTTCTTTCATAACATTTTTGCCCGAGAAAAGATATTGGGGCAAGACATGAAATTGTAAAACTTACGTCAGCTGACCGATCCCCAGCATAATACCACACATCGTCCACCAGTGCCTGTAAATTCCTAGTCGAGTCGGGAACATTTGTGGGCAAAGTTATCAATGCTAAAGCCTGTTTTCGAGCAATAATATTAATAACGATAACCTGGATTTTGGGTTTTCCAAATGCAATTCATATTCTTGAAAAACCTTCTCAGATGATTTTAACACAATTTATGCATTTTGCAATAAACACCACAATTCCAATAAGTCACTTAACGATAACAATAATTACTTGAATTATTGCATTGTTTCGACTAACCTGTGTCCATGTATCGATGTACGGCAAAATCATTTTCAACCTCTTCTGGAGTGAATTATGCAGGAACTCTGTAATCATGGGCGGTTTACTTAAAATTGGAAAACAAACGCATTAAAGTCTCGATTGCTGGAATCAAATTAAATTGTTATTAAATACCGAATTACCTTCGAGCCGGCAGGGGATTTCTGTTTAGATCTTGCGATAATTCTTCATTGCACGTCACATAGAAATAATTAACTAACTCAATTCCTCCTCGTGGAAACATGCCGTGTGCCACACCAGGACATCCAATTTCTTGAGCACCTGTTTTTAAGTTTATATGTTATATTTCCTGCATCTGTAGTTTGTTAACTGTTGGTGCAAATCGTAAGTACAACTACCTGCAGCAATTGCATGATGAGACCATCCGTGATTATGAACATTGTTCAAAGCAGCTGCAAGAATTTTGTTTTTGATTTCGGTTTCTCGTCCATCAGAACCATCTTCGAATGAAGAACTTTTCTCTTCGTCAGATTCGCTTTGGGTAAGAATGCCATATTGTTGTAAGGATGATGTTATGACAGCAATTAGCTTTTAAAACTAAATATAAACTATTGGAAACCTTGACGATGAGATGTAATTTTCTGATTGGCGAGTTTTATCATATGTATCATTTACAAAAAATCGGCAATTCTTTACTAACTGGCTTTTACCTATGACAACGAAAGAAAATATAAATTATGAGCACATCCAAAAATCTTTTTATTTTAAAAAATTGACAAACTTTTGCAACATTTCACAATTTTCCACATAATAACAGGCCTGCTCAAATCAGCCAAAAAGCACACAACACATTTTAACATTGAATGGGCAAATGCAGTTTATTCAACATTGAATATTTGGTCCAATTATAAGATTTTGAGATTTGCATGTATAAACAGCCCAATTTCAATCTTTAAAAAAAATGGAAATAAGGCATATATATGACGATTTTTAAAGTGAATTAGCTATAATCAGCTAATTAAATTACTGGGATTAAGCTCCCAGGCTGATGCCCTTCAGATTTACCCAGGAAGATCGGTATAAAATGAAAGTTGACAAGCACATTAATGGTTCTCTTTTCTCACCCTAAATTAGCTAGATATGAATAATTGATAGATTTTAGAGACAATGTATCATTAATCTTTGACTAGCAAATGTCACATTATGCCTGAAATCTGTTAGCTCAAGGGTGAAAAATGATAAAAGTATAAAAAAAAATTACCATAAACAAGTGAAATAAGAAAAATTTAAATTTCACATATTACATTAAGGGTATTTTCTGGTCAGAAATTCAGCAATAAATTAATTCAATATTAAACATTTGAGATCATAAAAACGACTAGCAATTCTCATAAATCAATCCATCCTTGCATATTTCTATTTTCTTAAAGGTTTTTTTGATGTGATGATGTCCCCGACAACAGAAAGGACGCTCTGAATCAACTCTAGTCCTAATATGCTTTTCTGCAAAACGTCCAATTTATGATCGTGAGAAATAAGAGGTAACTTCGTCCCTTCCACCGTCACAGACAGAGGCAGATGTAAATTTCCATTTTCACAAGTTTTGTTTTCTTTCTCGCTCTTCAGTTCAAGTTCAAAGTGTGCTTTAGAAAGATCAAGACCAGTCTGAAGAGGTTTCATGTAGGAATTTTCCAGGAAATCTACCATATTCCATACGCCAGTTACATTTTCTGCAGGTGCGTCCTTGAGTAACAGATACCGAACTAGATTGAGCGCTTCCAATATGTGCTCGCAGTCTTCGAGCAAATCCGTCTCAACACCATCTGGCAAAACCAATATAAGGCGGAGCATTTTTTCCAGATTCGGGCCCACAAAATACTGGGATGCAGGGCTGTGCTGCAACGCGGCAACGGCATTAGTTTTGTAGAGTTGTATCAACAAGCCCAGCACACCGGCATGTTTGTTGGAATTCAGGAGCTGTAATAAGATCTTGTATCTCCCAGCATCGTTAAATATTTCCACGTACTTAACAAAAATCGTCAGGGCTAATTTACGGAATTCGTCAGTCTGGCAGAAGACCATAACGTCGATTAAGCACTGCGATAAAGAGGTGTAACCATCCAAATCGAGAACAGATTCATCGAAATCGTGTTTCCGAAGGTATTGCAATAAATAATCAGATAGAAGAAGGCCTTTCTGAATGACACAATCGTGCGTTTGCTTCAATAAGTAGCAAATTAGAGGTAAATTTATCTCAAAAGTGTAACGGTGACTATAGATGCACGGAAGGCAAAACCTGCATACTTGTTCAGCATGAACGAGATAGGAAAACGTTGCCATGGCCAAATCAGAAATTCTGCCATCACCTTTGCACTTGCTCTTACTCGAAGCACCATATTTAAAAACATAAAATCGATAGAAATTGGGTTCCAGTTCACACATATTAGCCACCAAGAGTTCGGCAACATTTCGAAGTATGCTCTTTGTTCGGGTGTACTGCTGACTCAAGTCCACCATAGCTAAAGGGGTGTCGAACAATTTAAGAATAAAGCGTGCAAGTATTTCGCGCTGAAGCTTGGCCCGTTCATCGTGACGCTGGTCCGGAACCAATAGGGACACTTCCTTAATAAAAGGTCGGCAGAAATCAATGATCGATTCGATCACATTTTGAATTTGCATAACGTCCGAATCGTAATCTAAAATGAGTCGTTCCCTTCCTTCCAAATTATACGATTTGGGGACTGGCAGTAATTTAACGTAGCCATGAATCGAATCCAGGACCCATTCCAAAGACTGTCCTCTTTTATTGGGCATACGAAGAAGGACCTCTTGAATTGGAAACAGAAGAACGTGAAATCGGACATCGCAAGCCAAGTATTCCAATTGTTCTAGGAATCCCATCAACACCTCCTTCGCATTCCCAATGTGGGCTAAAATTTTGAAGGCTTCCAGACAGAAATCGACTGCCTTCGCACTTGAATTCGTTTGACCGATTAGCACGCTGCCAATTTCTGGAATAATTTCTAACGTGTTTCTTCTCACAAACTCAAAGTTGGCTGGATCTTGCAATTCCAACAAAACTTGGTCATAATCTTTACTTGTTAAAAGAGTGCCCATTTTGCTGGAGTCAAAAGTTGCTTTGTCCTCCATTTCTGTATACTTGTGGGTATTAGGGTAGTGTTAATTAAACAGAGAAAGGTATTCCTAACCTGCAAATACAAAAGACTTTCTATTTAAAATTTAAAAGTGGTTCAGGTCATCCGAATTTTATGACATTATCTTATAACTTGGCAAAAGTCAAGATGTTATTTTTAGCACATAGGCATAATGTGGTCAGTATAATAAGTTTGCACTTAGCCAAAAATACAGAGTAGAGTATATATATATATATATATACACATGTATAGGAACCACTTCAGCATCTAAGGTGCTATCCACTGTTCTTGATGCAACCAAAAATAATGAGAATATTTATCAACTGTCGTTATGGCATTTCGATTTACCATATGCCTGTGAATTCACAGAGATTTTACACAATAAATATCAGAATAAGGTAGCATACAATGATAAATTATACCTTCTACCATAGAATTACTACGTTTATCAAAGTACTTTGGTGCAATCAACTGGTCACTCTGACTTGATCAAAATTTATCAAATTTTGAGTATTTTTTTCTGATATACGGTACACAGTTTGCTTGTTTTGAGACATGTTTCCGGCAGGAGCCCATCTCATAAAGACAACTGAGATACACATGTGCAAATTTGAGTAATAATGTGCTGTAGTTATTTTTTGTTGAAAAGCTCAATTTTAGAACAAAAAGAACTATTGCGCATTATTCATCAACTTTGCAAACCTCAACTTGTTTCATGAGATGGGCCTCTGGAGCATGATTAGTTACTGAAATCCTTTTCAGTTTTAAATTGAATACATGTAAATCGTTCTGCTTAATCATGTTTTTCAGGATTTCAACTTGTAATTCATCCAAGAAGGTTTAGTGCTAATATTAACTTCTTCACCAAGCCAAGAATACAGGGTATGAAAATGAAAATATACCTGCCTTAAAACTCATGCAACATCTATTTGAACACTAGTATACTTTATATGTCCATTTACATCAGTTATGACTTTTGCTAGTCTTGGCTAAATTTTACAGTTCTAGTCATATGTGACCATGCAGGAGAAGGGAGTGAAGAATGAGGTACAGCATGTAAAGGGTTACAGGATATTAAGCTTATGAAAGAGTCTGGTATCTGAAAAGATGTGTCACAACATATTTTATTGTCTTTGAACTGGGCCAATATTCAGCCCTGTACGGATTTATCCTCTTCACGATTCAGTTAACGTTAGCAGCTACCTTAAGTTTAGTCTTTATTGCTGGAAAGTGCAAATTTCAACAACAGTCCAAGCCCTGAACCAAGAGAAAACAATAGAAGTCGAAGTCTGGGGGGGGGGACATGTTGGGAAAAGTGATATACTAGTCTACCAGTACTCAGAAAACCTACATGTATCAACATAAATTACACCTAATCGAACACCGACATTAGTCACAAATCTGGAAACTTACACTTGCCCATCAACTTTTCAAATACACGATAACACAAGAAAAATCTCACCTAAAATATGGAAGAATAGCCTTTTTGTCAGAGCCATTATGGAGACCAATGATCAGTGAGTTGATCAGTCCTAGTTGATTAAATTCGATGTAAAAATAATGCTATTTTACACTTAACTGATAATAGGTGTATACTGGAATCAGTAAATCAATTCCTTATAAAAATTGTATTTACACTTTCGAAGTAAACTCAACCACTATAATAAATAAACTCAAACCACCGTGCTCCAAACCATTAGATTGGTCTGCCATATAACTCTCCTTTGGTCGAAGCGTCGTGGACTAACCGAATGAGAAGCGCCAATAGCCACCGCTATTTGACGCTAGTGTCGTGCGTGCTAATGGCGATAAACCCGGAAAACGTCTGATTGTTTATGAAATCAAATCTAGTCTTTTTTGTAATTTAAACTCACAGAATGTATAAAGATTAGCAAAATAATGGCTTCAGGTGACAGAATCCCTCGCGAACTTAATGGTAAGCATACCGTAATCTATTTTAATATGGTTAACAGCGCAACTATCCCAAATCTTGAAGCCTCCAGATTTTGTATCGCCCTTTTCAAGCTGCGATTTATTTTCTCTGTGACTATAATAGCCTCGAAATCCCTTAATTTGCAAATGCTGTTTTGTTTCTTTATATGCTGTGAAATGTATGCTTACATTATTACATTTTTTTGCTTGCAAGCAAATGTTCATTTAAGTGGAAATTCAGTGGCTGTCAAAAATGCTTTCAATCTATATGACGATAGTGTTGCAATCGGTACAGTCGTGAACAAAAGTTTGAAAAATTTTTTTTTACTGTTACATGTTTATTTTAATAACATTTCCATTCATTTGACTACAGATGAGATTTAATTGCTCACAGTCTTGTAAGAAATTGGGCTTATTTAACCTGAAAGTGCATGCACGTTGTTTAGCAATTTGATATTCAGTAAAACCCTGTTTGACCCCATTTGCCCACCCTCAAATTGTAAGGCCAACATCACAATAACTTTAATAACTTCATTGCAGTTTGTGTGCTGCCTGTAAAATGGTGCTTGTGTACATGCAGGCCTAATTGTATGACCATGAAATAAAATGAAAAGAAATTAATCAAAGTTAAAGTAGGCCTAGATATTCATAGAAAAAAGTAGATCAGGCTCATATGAGTGAATGACGGAAAATGGGTGTGCCAGTAGTGTGTTAATGACAGTGTTAAAGCAAAGGTCTAGTAGAGATTAAGTGATGATTTCATGGACAATAACTGATATGGCACATGCACTGCAACCATGTTTTGTATTTCGTGTTTTAATTTTAAAAATCTAATATGAATTGGTCTGTTTGTAGGGCTATTAATGGAATCTTGTTGATTCTTAATGCCAAATGCAATTACAGTAGGCCTACTACAGTGTCTAGAATGTTATGTCAAATATCAATCCATGTAGACCTAAGCTAGGTTTAATATCATGCAGTTTGTGCAGTAATTCCAAAGCGACTATAATGTTACTTCGGAAAATAACCTTATGGACTCTTTATTTCTATGAACAGTGAAGAAAGTATAGGGAGCGTTCAAATATTATGTAACATAGTCAGGAGGAAGGGGTTTCATATTCTATTACGTAGGGAGAGAAAATTTACCAAAAATTTTAATCAAGTTTTGACGCACATCTTTTAATTTTTTAAAAAAAAATTATATAGGCCTAGGCCTAGTTGGAATCAGGTTAACTTATGCTATGCCGTCAAGGCACGTTTTTGTCTGTTGACCAGTAGATTCAAAATGGACATTTGTTGAAATACATTGTGCCTCTAATTGATGCAATTGACCAGTTATTTTTAAATTGCAATTCTGCAAAAAATACCAGTCCTATATAACAGCAAAAAATGAAAAGCACCACTAAGGAGATGATAGTGTAAAATCCAAACAATGGCAGATATAGCCTAGTTATATGGTGCAATAGTATTCGTAATCAGTCACTGTTCAGTGTTTACAAATGATCCTATTGGTGGCGCTACTTGTATCACTGGATTTGTCTACATGTATTTACGTGTTTTTCCAAATGATAACATTTAAGCTAATATTTGAACGCCCCCTCCTATGTCACTAATTTAAATTGTTCCAAGTCATCACTGATTTACTATTTAATGAAATTGAGCATAATACAAAATTATTATGCTCAATTTTATGTATCATTCAGGACCATTTTCATTCCTTTACATTTCTTCTGAGATTAACAGACTACTTTTTGAATGGTCCTGCCGTTCTGTAATTTATGTCCAATGGACATATTAAGTTTATTTAATTTGATATCACCCTGTAGATTAGGATGTCATTCTCACCGCATGAATTGTCATATGGCGGAAGGACAATGCATTTAAGATTATTCTATCATTAATGAGTGTTGTAAGCAATAAGATAAGTGTCTGAATGATTCCTCTATTTAAATGCATAAATCATGTAAGTGTGCAAATGCCATAATTATGCTTATATTAAGTTTAAAATGTGGGTGGATATCTAGAATTATGAAAATTATGTATAGGGTAGAACTATACGTGATTATGTACCCATACCTAAATAATGGGGTCAGCCTTGAGTGGAATTAACTGGTTTGAATACACATGCTTGACCGATATTGATCAGTAAAACATTTACAATTTATTTGAATGAGTTGAAGTAGTTATTTTCGTTTTCGGAAGAGTATCTATCTACTTCATTGCACCAATGTTTTTTAATAAACTTTCCCTGATAAATTTCTGTCAAATGATTATTTACCCAAACGTATTGATATGACATTTTATGTATTTAATATTAATACATGTAGGAGTTTATAGATACCGGTAGTTGTGTTCTGCAGCCTAAGCCTGTAAAAAAATACATATTAAATATTTGTTCCAACATTGCATTCTCAGAAAAGATGAGTCATGCATTTTGTGACCTGTTTAAAAATACATTTTGACACTGTTCTGTGGCCTACCAATGTTTCTGATTTTGGTACATGGATGGTGTGTTTACTTTTTGCTCATAATTTCCTAGGTTTACATTTTTTAGGGCGTGGGATTAAATACAGTATTCTTCTATATCTTAAATTAGGCCACCTTAACATTTTATGACTAGAAGATCCTGGAAAATCCATGCATTGTATTAAAGGTGGCTTTTTTTCCCCTACAAATATAATACAGTATAGGCCTACTCAAAAGTTGCCATAGAAATGTCATGCTTGAGGAACCATATTTTATTCAGCACTTCATTTAATTCAGGGGTCATGGATGTTCTATATTTCCTATAGGCCTATTTTTTGTTTAGATCCCTGCTTTTTGCACATTATTTATTTATAATTTTTTGTTCAGGGGCCATGCAAATTTCATGAAATATGACGTCAGCAAGGAAGGGGGCGCTAGGGGGTCCGCCCAATCTTGACAAATGATGTCGTTGGGTCAGCCATGATGCTAAATTTGCATGACCCTTCATATAAAGCCTTATTTCATTTTTAAAATAAAGTCAGTAAACATCAAAAAGTAATGTTGGGAATGGATTTAATCTTGAAATTTTAACTCTTCCTATGAGACATTTGCCTAAACCGGGAAAGTTAAAGGAGATACATTGAACAGAGTATTTTTTGTCATTATAATCCACTTATTTGATAATGTTCCTTAGTTTCACAATAAATTCTATTAAAATAATTTAGCCAAATTGGAAGAAAAAAAAAAGTATCATGATTGTGAAACTTTCTTGTAGTACATGGTGTCTACAGTTCATAATGTCAGAATCTAAAAACCAAAAAAAAATATTCAAATTTTGTTTTGATGCCTTTAGCTTTAAAGGGAAAGTCTCACTTTGAAAGAAGTGGATTGATTGTAAGAAGAAGAGCATTACAAATTTACAAAATTCATGGAAATTCCAATTTGATTCAAGTATACCAATCATTAAATAAAAGGTCGTGAATACATGGATTTGGATGAAAGTAAAGCCCAAATAGGCACCTTTTTACTGACTGTATGTAGCGCCCTCTACTGGATTAAACGCATCAGCTGTCATGAACTACATACACATGCATGTCCTAGAGGGCACCACCAACTTACAGTGTCTGCTGAATTCTATAGAAAAATGGCGTCTAACATGTATTTGGCAAACGTCTTGATTTCTTTAACCCATGTATGGAAACTCTGCTGCAGTTATATTCTTGTCACAGCCATTCATATCTATACTAAAACTGGGCAAAAGAATGGCGTAAATATCCCATTGCTTGTGGTTGTTAGTGATGGGATAATTACGCCGTTCTTTTGCTCGGTTTCACTAAGTAAGTTTGAACGACTTATAGAGCCTATATCACTTGTTATAAAAGTGGGACTTTCCCTTCATGTACAATTGAAGTGAGGCATTGTGAGCATATTTGATAAATAAAAGTACTGGGTTTCCAGAATGTCTTTAAAAATAGCCTAATATTTTGTGGCATGAACAGTCTAGTAGACACCATATGTAATACAATCATAGTATAAAGCATGTTAATGGATTGGGGGACTAAAGATTAAATGTGTGCTTAACATAATATGATATCTTTAGAATTACCCTTGTGCTGTTCATTTCTACATAATAGAGAAAGCAGCATTAATAACTGATGTAACTTATTCACATCAAGTGGGCTTAACCATAATATCCGTTCCCATTAGTCATTCAAATGCTTAGTCATAGCATGCCTTGCTGGTCAGCAACCTTATGACCTAAAGTTATTTACCGGGTAGTCTCAGAAATACCTGGAATTGAATAAGCACTGGTGACCTTATGACCTATAAACTTGGCTGTGGTTGTGAAGTGTGTGGGCGTGAGATAGCTTAAGTGCACTTCGAATATCAAATAATATTTTCAGTTGATATTTGTTTGGTATCATTTATAATTTATTATACCCGAACTATCTAATAACTCTTCAGAAAGTTACCAGAATAATTTTTCATTCAATTTTAATGAAAACAAATAATTATAGGCCATGGACTATGATATTGTAGGCTTTCGTCTTATTATACATGCAAGAAATGCAATTGTCCAAATTAAATGCATAGCATCATGCACGGCATATTATCAAGCCTGTGGTACAATCGGTTGCTACATCATTTTGAATCATTTGGATTCAACATATAATAAAGTAGGAAATGGCGTGCCAAATGTTTAGATAAAACCTGAATAGGCCTACTTGTTATAATATTCAAAAAAGTGCATCAGAATATTGTATATTGTACCTATAGTTTAAATCCCAGCGCATTTCGATGCCATACATAAACGAACGTGTGGGATTAGTAGAATCAACCTGTGCAAAATGTGTATTATCCCTCCCTGATAATTTATCATTGTTGCGTGCAATACCAAGCTAACAATTGTTAAATTGCCCATATATCTGTATTTTAATGTGGCATTCGTATTAGCTGCCAGTGATACTAACGACGTAAGTTGCATTGAAACGAATTTGTTTTTGTTTTTAATAGGTTTCGTTAACGAATTGTTTTAGATAAAAAAAATAGGTAGGCTGTGTGAGAAAAGGGAAAATTTTAAAGGATTTGACAAAATTCTCTATATAAAAAGGAATAACTGAGATGCATAGTGCATTTAAATGTATCTGAAGGCATTTCAGAATTTGGTGACGAATTTCTGCAGAAAAATGTAAGTTTTAAGTACATGTGCAGGTCTATACTGCAGAAATGTACAGGACTAATATCTATATAGGCCTACCGAGCTGGGTTGACCGAGTGGTTAGCACTCCCGCCTATAGCACTCGATCAATTCAATTCAATTCAGTAGCCCATCCTGCGATCAGCATATCATGATGCCATTTGGTAGGGGGTTATCCCACATTCAGGAGGATACTCCTACGTCATAAACTTGTGACTTAAACATCATTCTTAAATTGAATTCCTAACAATTTTGAATTATTTTTAGGTATACATTATTCCATTGTCTAATAATTTAAAGGACCAATATAATAAGTATCCGTTCTAGCACGAATTTCCTTCAGAGGATTGGAGTGAACATGCCTACCTCTAGCGTTAGTATTTGGCTTAAAGCTATCTGAAACTAACAATTGTAAGTTTGAATTACATGGCAAATTAAACCTTTCGAACAGACCTAAGCTTAAGTCTTCCCTTCGAGATCGCAATGATTCCCAGTTTAGAGAATGTAGGCCTAGCATCTTACAAATTTAACAGCTCTACATTGGAATATTTTAGTGGACTGTAGGCCTATATGGGTTATCTTGTATGGATTTCAAACTGCATGGAGTACAGTATTCTAAAAGGGGCCTCACCAACATTGTATAACATGTTTCTTTAACTAATGAAGGGCAATTTCTAAATATTCCTTGAACTCGGGAGACCTGGGTTCGCTTCCCAACTTCGGCTGCCTTGACAATGGTTTTCATGGTTTTCCATGTCTCCTCCAAGCGAATGCCAGGACAGTAGGCCTACTGCTAAAAGTTGGCCACGACCGCATGTATTCCCAGGTTTCCCCAAATACCAGACGGGATGGCTGACCACTCAACCACTATTTGCATGTACCATTCAATTTACCTCCCTATGGTCAGCGTACAAGCCGTATTATGTTGCATGGGGCATGGGGAAGGCCTGCGGCCTGCGCCCCCCTCCCTTCCCACGGGAATCAATTGGCTCCTACTTTTCTGATTTTTCTGAATTCACTGGTGCCTTCTATTGCTGATTTCCCGTGCAGTCTCTTGGATTATAGACATTGGCTATGTACCAGTATGGCCAGTTTCATTTTCAGGCTTATAATTTTGTAGCCTAGAACTTTGGTGATGATTGCATTAAATTTCAGGCTTTTTGTTTTGGGCTTGCTGTGAGTATTCTTGCCTGATATTGGTTTTCATGACTCACTAGTTTTCAAACAAATTTGTTAATACTGATACAGTTAATGTGTGGGCCTCCCTTACTCTTTATTTTAGTTTGTGTGCACTTTGGTGCTGCAAACATTCAATGTATAAATTGCTTACATGTACTGTACACACTTTTAAAGATGTTATTTGGTGAAATGTGGAGTCTGATCGAAGCCCTGATCCTTACCTTGATGTACTATGTACCACCAACATATGGCGAATGCATTTCAAAGTGTATCTGGAGTATTTGCTTATGGTTTCATATCTTATCATACGTGGTTCATATTTATAAACAGGTAAGCACATCATGCTTGTCACTAAAGGTGTGAAGCAAAGATAATAGTTACTATACAAGTGCATTGCTATATTAGTGCGTTTGAATCTTCTTGACATTTTTCGTAAGTTGTGAAGTGAAAATAGAGATGTTTAACGGAACATGAATTTTGAAACCTTTTAACGACAAAAAGGGCCATCCTTTAGAAAAATGCCTTTCTTTGTGAAAAAGAGAAACTCATATCGAAATAAACATGAGAGAACTTCCAACATCAGTCGAAATGAAAATGGCACGTGGTGTAACGCTGTGGAACGTGGTGTGCCCATTTTTCAACAGATGAATCGTTGCGGTGTTAAAGAAAAGAAACCACATCAGGGTTTCTTTCAGCGTCTGCTGGAAAAATTCACTCGGAAGCGAAATTATGACATTTCTGAAGAAGAGTTCATGCTCAGACATGGCGCAGGCTTGACAACGGATGCGGTAAATAGAGTGAATCGCTGCCGCTCGCTACCAGCATACCCGAAGCATGTGCAGTATTCGGAGAGATATCCGGATGTGTGTCCACATCACCATCGAACCTCTGTCCATGTGTCTTCGCCACCTCATGGATATCCTTTCCCAAGAGGATTGCATCATGCAGACGTACATCAACCTCGACAACATTCCCTGCAAGAGTTACCTGGGCCTAGCTTACCACCTAGGCCAACGTCAAGAAGAATTGTTTCTGCATGCCCTTTGCCACGGACTTCTTGCTCATTACCAAGACCTTTACCTCAGGAGTTTACACAAAATAGTTACCGCAATGTATGTGTGGCCGGTGGGTCAGGTTACAATCCATATATGTATTCTGGCCAAGGTCATCAGCCATCCTGTTCATTGCGCAACTTGGCAACGACTTCAAATGTCCATAGACCTAGCAATTTTTGCCAAAATAGTCTACCGAGAACTGGTTCGTATCATGCTAGGGAGGGTCAACGATTGTCGAATAGTCAGCAAAGAAATTGCACATGTAGGGCCAGGAATTCTTCTACCATGGCACCACCCGCCATAATGGTTCCTGAACAGGTATCAAATGATGTTGTCTTTTATGAAAACAACATATGCCGTCGTAGTATAAGATTTCGCCCGCAGTCCGCTCAATATGACTGGCCAACGGATGATGCGCCAGAGGTTCCTTCTGCTGCTCCTGAAATAATTGTAGAAAATGGCGCTGCTGGGCCACACCTGAGAGAACCAAATATTGAACGTTCTGTTGCAGTTCGACCTCATTCGACCAATTCGCCTTTTAACAATGTGTCTATTCCAGAAGAAACCTTATGCTCTCGTTGTCGTAGTTTGGTTTTAACTGAAAATCCAAGTTCGCCTAAAGTGAAGCTTCCACCAAGGATCAGGGAACCTGTTGACGTAAGAATTTGTGAAAGTGCCCAAGCTCACGAGGTCCGTACTCTGACCGATGAATTGTTAGCACTGTCAAAGTATGGTTGGTACTGGGGACCGATTTCCCGCGGGGAAGCGGAAGAGAAGCTGAGTGATCAACCGGATGGCGCTTTTTTAGTTAGGGATAGCTCGGATGATTTCCTCGTGCTCAGCCTTTACGTCCGCTCGGTTGGCAAAACCCTTTTTGTACGCATCGAATATGGAAATGGAAAGTACAGTTTGCATTCACGCGATGTTTCCAAGTGGCATATGTCCGTCGTAAGCCTCATTGAATATTCCATGAGAATATCCCAGTTTCGAGCTGTCTGTTACACTAAACCCCAGGCAGTGAATTCTCTATCGTATCCTGTACGATTAACTAAACCTATATCCAGATTCAGTGAAGTGCGCTCCTTGCAGTACTTGTGCCGATTTGTTATTCGCTATAGCACTCGAATAGATAACATTGACAAATTGCCACTACCTAAACGACTCATAGGCTACATTGAAGAAAGTTGCTATTAAAAATTGCTTTCTATCCTGTTTGTAATTAATATCTACATGCCATGCAGTCTCGTTAGGCCAGTTTCTTCCTAAAAATAGTTTCAAATTGTTAGGAGTTCAATGGTGCTTAAGTCACTACTGATGTGGGAGTCTCCTCCTGATAGTGGGATAATCCCCCTAACAAATGGCATCATGATTTGCTGATCGTAGGGTACTGAGTTGAATTGAAATTGAATTGAATTGTGTGCGCGTTTATTTTGTGCAATGAAAGCACACTCCAATAAAGAAATTGAATGACCGCGTTTTTTTGCATGGGTTAATTTTCATCTTGTTGTTTTTTTTAGAAAATTTGCATTGTTTTTTAAGACTGGTATTCTGTTTATTTTCTAGTTTTTTTTTTTTTTTTTGGTTTGTTTTTCAATTAGCTAATTTTGTTTTTATAGGACTAGATTTTTTATACTTTGCATATGAGTGTAGGCCTATGCACCAAGGTAGTGATTATTGCACATTTTTTTTAATACAGAATATATTATTATTGAATTTTTGACTAAGTGTATGGCTACAAATTAGACGATTGTATATATGAGCTTTTAAAATGTAGTCAATATTGAAATGTCGCTTCTACCAATTTAAAATAGATTTGTAAAATCTAAAAAAAATAAAGTAAAATTGTCTTTATTACAATGTCTGTGAATAAATTGACCAATGGGATGTAGGCAGTTCTTGTTTGAATAAATGCCTTGTTAAGTATAATTTCCTAAATTTACTTTTTCTCATTTTTACAGAAAGTATACGGTCCGTTCTAGGAAAAAACATCAGCATCACGTTAAAATGCCCCGTGCGTATGGAGACGAAAAGTGATAAATTTGACAATAAAGTTTTGGTAAGTAGAACCTTTAATTCCTAATATCTATAATCACGAGTGGTTTTTATTAATTTGTGTATTAATAGGAATAAAAATTGAAATTAGAACCTGTTTTCAGTCTAATTCATGAGAATTGTTCTGAAAATTTGGTTAATGTTAGGTCTGGCATCTGTTATAATAGTGGGTAATTCTGGGCACATTTCCTAATTTGGTTGGATTACTAACTATTGCATATAGGCGTATATGAGTGACACTATCAACTAATTCCACAAAAAACCCTATCAGTAGTTTTTTTTTATTTGTTTTCCTTTGTTGACAGATGTATATATGCAATACATGTTGTTAGTTATAAGGTCAAACTTCAAAAACGGTTATTTGTATCAACTGCCAATACCAGAAATTCAAAATAGAAAAACATTTTAGCCAATAGTGCCTATTGCAGGGTTCTCACCAACCTGGAAAACACAGGAAATTTGAAGTTGATATTAAAACTCAGGGAAAACTCAGGGAATTTCTTGCAATTTTCATGATGACAACCTCTTCCAAAATGTTTTTGATAATCCCTAAAGCAATATTTTTGTTTGAGAGGGAGATTTGTTTGCGCGGATGCAGGGGGATGTCATGACTGCCCAAAACGAAACGTGCATAATCTTGATTTTAGCCCATTTTTGAGTAAATTTTTTTCATTTATTTACAAAACCTTTAAATTCTGGCCTGTGTCCCAAATTTTTAATTTTTTTTAAGTCGGCCCCCGTAAAGTCTCTTCACCTGAACCCATGTATGTTCTGGCAATGTGCACCCGGAATCGTGAATTCCCCCAAATCAAAAGTCTGGATCCGCTAGTGGATAATGCTTATTTCTTCAATGGCCATATGTACTCTGGAAAATTGCATTTCATTGTCTGGAAAACCTGGAAACATCAGGGAAAATGATATAATATTTTTGGTGGGAACCTTGTATTGTCTTTTATGAATGGCTTATGTATTACATACCTATTAAATTTCTCAGCTATTATTTTAAGCATCAATTTATTTTAAAGCTTAAGGCTGATGTTAAGTTATTACTGACGTGAGAGCCTCCTGATAGTGGGATAACTTCTCCCCCCCCCCTTCCTCACCAAATGGCATCATGATATGCTGGTCGTAGAGTACTGAGTTGAATTGAATATGATAGTGAAACAGGAAAAGAAATTAACTAGTCTATTAATCTCCTGATTGTCTCGTGATAATCTCTTGATTGTAATCATGGGGATTTAGGTGAAAATTGGATAAATATATATTAAGTTGTACATTGAATCTGAAAAGTTTAGTTGGCTTAAAGGGAAAGTCTTACTTTATTAGTATTAAATGCATGACATTAGTCAAATAGTCCCCAAGAAGGTATTAATATTGTAATTCAACTTACCATAACGCATTTATCTTTGATTTTTTGGAATGAAAGGGCTATTCTTTTTCTCCTTTCTGTTCCTAGCATTTTATTTTAGAAAATATATTGCAACACAGTGAAACTTTCCCTTTAATATCATGTACCTCATATATTGATTTAATTTTGAATTGAATATAAATGTAAATAGGCCTATCACAATATTTTAATGTTTCACTCTTTACTCTTTAGATTTTTTCGGCCTTTCGTTTCTATATAATTGCAGCTAGGATCCCAAGCAAGGTAGTATGACAATATTGTTACATTCAATACCTGGATCTGATGAGATCCAGGTTCTGATTTGGAAATGCTGTCTAACCCATATCCAAAATTTGAAAATTGTCCGTGTTATTCAGATTGATCTGCAGTTCCATTATTTAGACATTCAGTCTATTGAAAGTAAAAAGCAAAACCAGGTAAACTAATTTATATTCCGACTAGGAATTGGCAATGCACTTCGGAACTGCATTTCACTACTGATCAATTATTCTCTCTTCTAGCTATGCCTGCAAATTTCCGATAAAGTTTATACATTTTATTCTTTGGAGCAAGATTCCAATGATATCGATATTATGATTGTCCACATTGAAGCAATGTTGCGCAATGTTTTCCCAACAGTGCCCTTAGAGTGAGCTCTTTACTTAATCCTATATATTTTCGATTAAAAAATGCTGGTCTTTTGCTGAATTTACACATTTTAACTGCAGAGATGTAATTCGGAGGGTGGATGTAGTTCCTCCGAAAAGAATCCAGGCCCTGTACGATAATAACCGAAGTTCATTGAAAAAGGATGTGGGGCCATGTGGAGGATTTACGCAACAGTATGCTTGTATGTGCGATTATCACAGGCTTCCATATAGGGAAGAAGTCTCATGGGTAAGGCTTTATCAGCAGTTTGTAGTTATTTATAAAATGCAGTATAAATAATTTCTTAATGAAATTTGGTAAAACTTTGACATAAGCTAATAACCTGTTGTTATTTTTATAGGACGTAGAAACTATTTACCTGTCTCATGATACGAAAGAAATGTGTGTTCATGATTTTGACCACTTAGAAGCCAGGTAAAGAAATAAAACATTAAAATTTCACTTTATAATGTGGGCAGACCCATGACGCGATCTGTTTCTTCTGATATTAGTTTACAGTCAGAGTTACTTAACACTACTTTTAAAATATTAAACATGTATTATAAATGTACACACTCTTAAGGTACAGAATTAGGTGGTGCAATGTTGCGCTGATTGACTGTTGGGAATTTTTGAATTATTTTCATACCTTCAAAATGCTTGCGCTGGGGAAATTTGTTGCATTATTTATTTATTTATTGTTTGCTAATATCATAGGGATTTAGTGCCAATTATTTCTGCTCTGGAGTATAATACATGGTTTACAAAGTTCCGTGCATCAAACATTAAAATGGTTCGTGATTCTTTGAAAATGTCTTACTTTAAATTTTTTTTTTTATTTTTTAAATTTGTTATATGTTTAAATTATTTACTGCAGACATCAGAAGTTGCTGACCAGATTTTAAATGTGATGAAGAAGAATTCATCAATCGAGGAGATATATTTTGATAGCACTGGTGTGAAATGGTGAGTTGTTTGCATCCTTAGCAGTGGTCATCACATCTTATGCAGTAACTGTATTGTAATTTTATAAAACTTCTTGCTTTTTAAGGGATTTTGCTCATAAATTGTCATTGGCGCTTATTGCCAACCAGAAAACATCCGTGCACACAATGGACTTTTCTAACAACTTAATCGAAGACAAAGGTAAGGTGACTTTGTTTTATCACATAATTCTTACTTGGTTCTATTGTAGCTTTTATTTTGAAATCAGGTAATTTTGTGTCATAACCAACTTCCTCCTTTCCAAATATGTCCCTGATACAATTTTGTTTTATGTGCAATGAAAACCTAACATTTTAAGTTAATTTGATATTGCTGGTAAGTGCTACTTCGATTTGTGCAAATAATATAATATGTACCCATAATTGTATTGTGCTGATAATTTGGAATTGTACAACTAAGGATAAATTTAATTTTGCTTAATGTAATTCAGTTCAATGTATCATACAAGCATAATACTTTAAGACTATAATACATTATAAAAGGGCAATTTCCTGTAGTTTAAAGCTGCACTATCCTGATAACATTTTTTGTTCCAAACTGGGGTTCAGTGCGTGTGAATGGTACATTTGTTGGGACGATCCCATTTGTTGCTGTAATATACATATGCATTGAGCCCAGTTTTGGGGAAAATTAGTCTTGCAGCGCATAGCTTAAAGTCTCATTAATTAAACAACAATTTCATTGAAAATAAAGAGGTGTAGTTTACATGTTTGACGTCACTGGGCCGCTTTAAACTATTAAATGAATAATTAGTTAAATAGCTAGGAGTTACCGCAATTACTGTACTTGTTGTCAATTTTTTTGCCATGTGGCGAAGAGCATAGAGAAGTGTGTGTACAATTTTAATTTTTTGATTAGTTTATGCCTATAAACTAATAATAAAGTTAGAATTTATAGATATGTGTAAATTAGTGGCAGAGGATATGCTTTCCTTAGCTACATTTTTATTGACTTAAGTAAAGTTATCTTTGAATCCATAGATGTAAAGTCTAGAATCTGTGTGTTTATTTAAAATCATATGTCCTAACTGAGAAACTAACTTTGTCCTTCCTGAATAACTGGAAAAAGTCTGGGGAATGTTTACTAAAACTTATTTGGGAAACAATATTTGTAAACAGAAATGGTGACCCATTTATGTAACTTTTGTGAGTTCATTCACGAGCCGTTGTTAGTTGGCACACCTGCTAATTGATAAAGACCATCTTATTTACAGATTTGTGATATTTAGGAGTGTTTCAAAGCCCGGTTAAACCGCACGACATTTTTAATATTACTTGATTTTTTTTCCGTCTTATAGGCATCAGTAGTTTGTGTGGAATTATAGCCAAAATAACACAAGGTGTGGTTTCCCTTATGGTTGTACATGTGTTTTCTTGCAATATATGTATTGGAAAATGCTAGTCTCAATAACATTATCGTACTCTCCTTTTGCAGGTTTTTTCCTGGCTTTAGCATGGCTGTAATTTTCTTAACTGAGACATTTTTCATTTTTATTATAATTCGGATCATAACATAATAATTGCTTTACTTTAATGTGTATTGGAAATGAATCCTTTATGCCCATTAGTTTGCATGGTTATGGGTACCATTGAAATATGGAAGGCTATTTAAAATTATGAGTTTTAGTAGAAAAATAAGTAGTGAATTGCAAATTGCGGTGTATTTTGAAAACAACTTGTTTAGAGATGCCAATTCGTTGTGTAACCATTATGCTAACCCCCGCAGCCTAGTTTATTGATAACTGAAAATATATCATGATTTGTGTGTTGTAGTTTTGTGAATTCTTCCATGGCAGTTGTATTTAGTTGATGATCATTTGATGTGATTGTTGTTATTGTGCTGTTGGCTTGTCATAATTTTGCATCATTCATTTGTTAAGGCGAGGCAGCTGCACTAATTTAATTTTGTTGGCCACATTTTTTTTTTTATTAATCTTTTTTTTGTTTGGAAAATTAATTTCTTTATGAATTACAACAAATTTGATGATAAAAAATTATTTTCTTTAGATTGATAGTAATAGATAATAATTCAAACGAAATTATTTGCTGCGCTGCCTCACGTTAGTTATAATTTCGTTTTTGCATCTTGTGCGCAGGTTTGTTGTGTTACCGTACAGGCTGGTCTTGTTTGCTGCAACATGTTTCTGCAAGACTTCAAATCTATTATTTATGAATATTACTAGCTTGATATTCCTTTTTAGATATTTAAACGAGAAATCGTTGTGAGGTTTAATTGCCTAAAATTTTTTTGTAGGTGCTAACCATATTGCAAAGGCCGCTTCCAAAACTCCGAAAGGAATCGTGCATTTAAATCTTGCCAAAACGGGGCTAACATCCAAAGGGGTCAACACCTTGATTCATGCTCTTTCTGTGAACAAATTCATGCCTAATACATTAACCTATTTGAATTTGGCAGACAACAATTTAAAAGATGAAGTAAATGTAAGTTTAAAAGTTTTAAATGTTAATTTAAACCAGGTGGCCTTGTCGTAACATGTAGTATTAGAGCCCCAAAAATGTGTTTGAAAAAAACCAAGTTTGTTCAAATTACTTATTTTTTCAGAATCTTTACAACTTTTTGGCCCAACCAAACTGTTTGACTCACTTAGATCTTTCTGGCACAGAATGCTCAATGGATATGGTAACTAAGTTTAGACTGATTTCAACTATTTTTGGGTTTTAAATCTGTTATCTGGCGACATTAATGTGGCTATTATGCTGTGATAACAGTTTGGCCTGATGACAGGCTAGTGGTCGCAAAATATTTAACCAGTTTACACAACTATTTTATATTCACAGCTGTTCGGTGCCCTGTTACGAGGCTGTTGCCAGAAGCTATCGCACATCAACTTGTCCCGCAACACTTTTGTTCACAAAAAAAGCAAGGACCCCATCGTCCCACCATCATTTAAACAGTTTTTTTTAACGACCATTGGACTGAAATACTTAAATGTTTCCATGATGAAAATTCCATTAGAGGCGCTCAAGTAGGCATTTTTGTTTTTATATTTGAGAGATGAATCGGTTTGACTGTTTGCACTCATGCAGATGGATTGATATTGCTTTAGACAAATGATGTTGGGTCTCTCTTGTAATGAGTGTGCATCCGACGTGGAAGTCGACTTGAGTAGCAACGGTCTTGGGGCACCAGGAGCTCACGTCATGGAAACGTGCATTCCCGAAATGAGGTGCTTAGCCAGCCTTGATATCAGTGAAAATGGTCAGTGCACAATTTGATCAACTATAGAAAATGCATAAGTGATGTTCTTATTTAAAGGCTTATTTTCTCGTTTTCAGCACTGGAATCTGAATTGGCCCACGTGATATCCGCTCTCAGTAAAAACAAATCAATCCGTCGTTTAACTATGGGAAGAAACTTTGTTAGCACAAAAGCAAAGTACGCTATAATGTTCTTTTTTCTTCTTGAAATAATGAAATAATCGATCTTGAATAATGAAAATATGAAATCTTGTTAATATCTATTTGAATCCTTATTTGTTAAATTTATGGCATAACTGTGTCCCGATTGAACTTTATAGGCGATTATCTGCAGTAATGGAATCTCTCGTGCAAATGATTCAGGAGGAAGATTGTGTATGTATTTTCATCTTTGAATTTCTGTTAATGAAACCTATGGAAATGTTTAAACGAATTTGTCACTATTTACTCTTTTACAGATGCTTGAATACTTATCTTTGGCTGATTCTAAACTAAAGTCTGATATCTACTGTCTCATCAATGCATTGGGTAGCAACCATTGCTTGGTTACAGTTGACATCAGGTTTGTGCATTGATGTTTACTTGTCATTACGAGTAAACAGGAGATATATCTTGAATGTAATAGAAGTACTTGTTCCATTACAGTGGAAATCTGATTGGGGATGTTGGTGCACGGTTGTTAGCAAAAGCTCTTCAGTTAAACAGCCGTCTACGAGCGCTTATCTATGACAGAAATTCCGTGACTGGCCAAGGTTTCCATGATTTGGCCTATGCAATGGAATCGTGAGTTCTGTAATTTATACATTTAAACGGGAATGAAACCTTAAAATAAAGATTTTGCCAGTAGAAGAAGTGCTATCCAACTGAAAATTACAAATTTTCTTTAAATTGAAAGTGTCCCTTTGTAGCAAGTTATTTTTAAAATAAAGACTAGCAAGGTTAATATATGAATTGAAAATAAAATTCGAATCAGAAATACCGATAAGTAAGAAATGAGCAACAATAAACAGACTTTATATCAATATAATTCAAACGGAACTTTTCACTTGCAATGGGAAAATGTTTGTTATTCGACATTCTGTCAGATGACAAAAATTTGTTTTTATAGTCTCTCGCCTCATTGAATTAAAAGTCGCTACATATTGAATAGTTAAAGTATTAAAATGTATGTAATTTATAGCAATTACACCGTTCGTTACATGCCATTTCCGCTACACGATGCAATGCTGGCAATGAAGGCCACACCGGAAAAAACTGAAGCAGCTCTCAGAAAGGTGATAACAGAATATACACATAATTCATTTTGAGCAAGTGTTTATCCGGATATATTCAATAGATCGAGAGCTTGGTGCATCGAAATGTATCCCCTAAGAAGTATAACAATGGTCAGGGATTTCGGTTACAACAGGGCTTTCTTTTGAGTTCAACACAACAGGTCGGAATTTGTCTCGTCTTTGCTCGAATACATTTTTGGAAACAGTATTTTTTATTGTGCCCTATTACATGTTTTAGTTGGTGGACAAATTAACTGTACAAGCTCAGGAAACTGTTTCCTTATTAAGGCAGCACACTGGGGATACCTACAAAGACAATTTAGATAAAGCTTCTGGCTTTATTCAAGATGCAAATAATTCAAAACAGGTACCTTTAGTCAAAATCAATTGAATTTCATACATTTTTCAAGTGTCAGAATAAATCATTTGCATTTTTTTTTTATCTTAGTTAATTACAAGGTTCCAGGAAGTTATTTTACAACGTGAGGAATCTGGCAACCCTGTTGACCTGAAGTTAACCGCCTTAACAGAAGAGCTTACTATTGCAGTTGAACAGCATTTGCAGGCAAGCTTTAATTCTATTTAAAAATGACTAAGTTTGTGAGCTCATTGCATTCAGATGCATTTATTTTGTATATAAAATGTTCAATACCAGTATTCTCTTAAAAAGATACTACTTAGGGACTTATCTGTTCTAATTGTCCGTATAGGGAACTGTAGTAGATGTGATGAAGTGTTGCGAAGAACAATGTCCTAACATCACAGCTGATGAAGTAGGTGCTCGATTTACAAAATAATGATTATGAAATTATTGGTTTCCTCATTCCTAATGGAACAACTATTATTTTGAGTTTCATGAACAATATTAAAATGTGGCATAGGCCTATTAACGGTTGTTATCTTGGTAAAATTGTGAAGGGTGTTTTACAGTGCTTTCATACTTTTGGTACTCCAGTATAAGAATGGATACCGAGAATTTCATAGTCGTGTATATTTCTTATTGAGTTAAGACTGTGAATTGATTATTTTCCATTTATAGAAAGTAAAGCAGTCCCTCCTTCAGTCGTGTCAGGAGAAAAGTACATTACCAAAAGATTTTGTCAAGCATTGTGTTATGGAAATGGCTGGAACTGATATTCTAAATAAAGTCAAGTTAGTGAAACTTATTTTTCTTAAACCTGCAATATTGTTTAGTAGGATGGTGCATGACTGGAAATTTTTCTGCTTTCTAATTTTTCTTAGTGAGATGCTACTTGCTATTGCTTCCCATTTGTCGGATCGTATTGTGGACCACGTTATTGATTCGCTGAATAGAACTTATAAAACATTGGTTTGTAATCAATAATCTTTTAACAGATGTGCTGTTGAGGTTTCATTTGTTATAATGGGGATGTTATTTTTTAGATTTCTCTCACCCACAAGCGTATTAGCTTGACACCGGAAGTACAGAGAAATAGGGTTAGGACGGATTCAAGTTCCAGTAAAGCAGATTCTATAAGCGAGAGTAATGATTCTTCTGGATCACCTCGGGTGAGTGAACTTTTTTTTCGTTGTATTTCTGACTCGCCGTGCATTAAATCCAGTATTTTGTTGGCACGCTTTTATTCAAATTTTACGTTTTGTTCATGCATAGCATTTGGAATGGCTTCAATTGGTAAGTTAGATTTTATTTTGCTGGCTCAGAATCTTGTCCTGTAATCGACACTCAGAAGTCGAACTACTGTTGTTTATCACGTTTCATTGCAGCTAGAAGAAGGAAAATTATGGAATTGCCATTACAAGTGCAATAATGTTTGTGTTTTCTTTTTTTCACAGGCTACTCCACAACTTTCCAGTAAACGTAAGACCGTCCATTGCCGAAAGTTACGACCGCAATCGGTCGTAGGTGAGTAGGCTTAAACAGTAATTAAGAACCATTTCACTCTGCTCGTGGATTGTAAATGACTTGTCGTTAATTTTAGACGAAGAATTCCTGCAGGAATTGCCTGGCTCTGATCAAAAACTCGAGCATCTAGTCAAAGATAGGCCTAAGAGATTAAAAACTCGGGCTGCAACTCGTCCTACCGTCAAAACCTTCGAAATAAAAACAGACCAAGATATTAATGTTACCGAAGGCCTCGACAATTTTTTCCAAAAACCCGATGCATCTACTAGCAGCTTGCCTACCAGTACTCATGATAAAAGGTGATATTAACATTATCACTTATTATATCTTTTAGAAAAAGGAATTGTAGTTATCTTTTGGGAAGATTCCCTTATTCTTGTTGCAATTTTTTTTTTCCAGCAGTCTGCCATCACTCGATAGCATCAGTGAAGTTTCTCCTAAATCTGAATGTAATGGAATTCCAGATAGGACAAGCAAGGAAAGTTTGACAAGCATCAAGGATAAGGCATCGCCGGAGAATGAACCAGTTAAGAAAGATTCCTTCAGAGAAAAAAAGCAAGTTTGGTTTTTTGTGATAATTGTCTCATTTTAATAAAATTATTATAGTGACACTATAAGCCATGGCCATATTAGTAAATTCTGAAAAAGTCAAAACTGATCAATTACAAGGGATATGCATTTTTCTTTCCAGTTCAAAATCCTTTATGAAAGGCTTAAACAATGTTTTTGGACGATCTTCACCCGACAAATTTCAGCGATCGAAAAGTATGGACCAAACGGAGCGTACGATAACAAATGTGAAAGCTGAAGACCAATCCACACCCACTGGTAGGACATAACAATGAAATCTTCCTAACTTCTTAGTCTACTTGTTGAAGACATAACCTACTAACCTGTTGAGGAATTATTACTTTTAACGGCTTCTGGTTGCGGATATGCATAACTCAGTAGTCAATTCAGTCATTTTCTTTGAAGCATTATTATTTAAGCTTGGTGCGGCTACATATTATTGGTGCTGGGCTACCGTTAGTGTAGCAGATCTTTATTAGTGATTTCTTAGACTTGTGATGCTCGGAACTTTAGATAATCTTGTTCGGAAATGTGATATGGTATAAGAAAATGTTCTTTTTGCTACTTACGTCGTTAGACGATTGCATCATACATTTGCTTTTAGCTCAATTTTAGCTCGTTATTATCGATTTTTGATTTAGATCTACATTTTTAATCGATGGCTTGAGATTTAGGGAGAAATTATGTTTTTATGATATATGTTTCTTAAAATTAGAACCTTATACATAAGCAACATGATATCGCTGTTACCTAATATATTTGGTGAGCTGCAATGTACTATCAAAGTCTTGTTAGGAAAGTTTGGCACATTCTAGCAACTGTGAAGGAATTTTAATGAGGCTATATTAATTTAAAGGGAAATTTGGTAAACTAACCTGGATTTAGGCAAAGAGGAGCTGCCAACCTCTATGATGCCACTTTGGTGGATCCAAGATTTCAAGTGCAGAAATGTAAAGCCAAAATGCTAACCATTGCACTAGCAATGCATACGTAAAGCCCATGTCTTAATACATTGGGTGATGGTTATATAATTCTTCTAGCAACAATTATTAGTAGGTAGGAAGATTTAAACAATTATTTTAAGTCCAGATACGTCACAGCACTGGACTGCCATCTATCCGATAGGCGAATTAGCTAATTCTTCTAGTACATTAATAGTGGACAAGTGGTCTTCGAAATAATTCTAAGTCCGAATACGTCACAGGGCAGGCAGTGACCCCTATAAGTGAAAATTAATTTGAAAAAAATAACATTATGCTGACATTTAACCCAGCACATGGCAGCTGATAGGCTAGAATGCTAACCACTACACCACCAATACACCTCTCGATCCAATCTTCTATTTCTTCTAGCACTCTTATGTTAGACAAGTATTTTCCAAAATTATTTTAAGTCCAGATACGTCAAAGCACTTGACTGCCAGCTGGTAGCTACTTTGTTCAATCCCAGTAGGAGATATTTAATTAGAAAAAAATCTCTCCTACTGAAATGAACCCAGTGCTTACGAGCTTGCAGAGTTGCAGTCCAGAACCTGTAGACCAACAAAGCTGAGTTGGGCGACCGATTTAATTCTGTGAGCCATACCCGCTAGTTGCAATTTAGAAAAAAAACTAAGTCCCGATGCGGAGATTGAACCCAGCAGGCTAACCATTCCACTAGCAATTGATGCGTGAAGAACTTTCGATAGTCTTTCAGGTGTTATTCATTTACAAGTATAGAGTTTTTTGAATTGTGGAAATATATCAGTATTTGAAAATGAATTCATTGAAAATTCAAAACAATTTCTAGAGCTGCTGTTGCAATTTTGCTAAACAAATATCATAAACTCATACTTTCAAGTTTAAATATCTATTATTAAGTACAGACGTTTTAGATAATAGGTGTCCTAGCCCTCAAGTCAATGTGTTTATAGTCTCGCAACCAGATTGGAATTGTTTTAAAATGTTTTTAGCATGAATTAGTTTCTACTAATTGTCTGGCTACTGATTGCTGGATATTATAGTTTAAATAATATTTTATAATTGTTTTTATTTTTAAATTTTCTGATATCTCAAAACCATGCTCAATGTTTCGATAACCAACTTAGTACCCATACCATCACAAAAAAGGCTTTCGTTTTTGTCTTTCTACTGCTTTGTTGCAGTTTTTAAGTGCCAAATGTCATCTTTAATGAAAAATTTGGTTACAGTTTCAAATGAAAAAATTTCCTTCATGTCCTTTAATTTTTGGGTTACTCTTTTTGGCATTCCTATCCAAAGCAAAGAATGCTTTATTTTAATGCCAGATGCAGGTTCGATCACACATACGCACACACAAAAGAATAATGCAAGAATTTAAAAATTGAAGTATACTCGTTATTTTACTTATTAACTGACTTGCAAGATTGTTATTTTTTTTGCAATTCTTTCAGTGCATTGAAAAACAAAAGTTTGCATTACAATGTAGTCGTTTTTTTTATGTTCTTCTTAGGCAAGATGTGTTCTCCTTGAGCACAAATATTTTGTGGCAAAAATGGTGCTTAAATGCACGTGCATATTCCAGCTAACCAAATGTAATTGACACGTGCATTTAGCCCAATTAATTGTGAAAAAAAATTTTGTGAGGAGAATGCACATTTAAGAAGAAATGTTGGCACTTAGAAGTACTGAATATAATATGCAAGTTGGAAAATAAGTTAAAAATAATATTTCTGAACTATCTAGTTCTTAGTTTTCCCAAAGTGGGCGCTGTGCCCCCCTTTGTGGGCATTGACGGAATTTTGGGGGGCAATGCTGGCTCCAGGAGAATTAGGGGGGCATTTAGGAGCTAAAGTGGGCAAAAGAAGATGCTAAACAATATTTCATCTAAAAATGCTTTATTCAAGCTCATCCATTTGACCTTGCATATACACACACACACACACACACATTGGTTAAATACCAACTTCTCAAAGAAAATTTTGGAATTTGGAAAAATTTGGAATGATTGGAATTTGGAAATTAAACAACTTCAAACTGAAATAATCGTGATTTATTAAACTTAAAATAACGAAAAACAAATTTAAAAGAAACACACTGGATTTCTCACTATTATTTGCAATAATATTAATATTTGTCAAATCAGGAAAATAAAAAAATAATCACTAATGAGGATGAGCTTGATTTTGCAATATAATTATTTGTTGATATTTGACTTCATTTGCCTCAGCAGCAGCTTCGAATTTCTACAGTATTGAGTTTGCAGTCTTTTTGCTAAAAAGAGGAGCCGACTGCAAATAATTAACCATGAAGTTTTTTATGCTGCTGCTGACAAAAATTAGAGCCTAATATAGACAAACACCAGACTCATCCTCCTTATTAGTGATTATATTTAATTTTACTGACTTGATTTTATATTAATTACTAAAAATAGTAAAAAAAAATCTAGTACATTTATATGCAATTTATATGTTTTTATATCATTTTAATAAAGCTCTTCATAATTTTGGTTCCAAGTTGTGTAATTCCCAAACTAGCTTGTTGAAATTTTAATTTACACACACAGCTACATAACTAATTTGGCAAAATTCAAAAATTATAGATACTGCTACACTATCAATTTAATATTAGTTGAGACATATTTTATGCCAGAGGGGGCTCGATACAAAATTGCCTTTGAAAGGGGGCATTGAGCCAAAAAAGTTTGGGAACCACTGATCTAGTTGATAAATTTCAGCCAAATTGGACTTTTTTGTATTTTTCAAACCTATTTTTTTTCCTCGTTGGTTTTATGAGAGATCATGATTAATTATTACCTCACAGCACTCATTCCAAACTCAAATTTTTTGTTATTGCTTCCTATTTTGAGGGTCTGCTATTATCAGCCAGTATTTTTGGGATTTGTGAAATGACATCAGAAAGGAATCTCAAGTTCTACAAATATTAATACTGGGTAGATTTTCTCCAGTTGTTATTTTTTACTCATATATTACTCATATGTAATTTTCTAGCAGTTTTAACGGATGCTGTAATGTTACTTACTCTATTGGGGTTGTGCAAATACCTGCCATTTTATGTTTTCAGTAGCCACATTACTATATTGGGCTTTTATACTTCTACATTGTTGCTATTAACAGTTTTAAGCCAGGGTGAATTGTTTGTGTACAGATCTAGTTCAACATAGAAATGTAAAAAAATGTATTAAATGTTATTGTGATGGTTGCCACGGTGTATGCAAATTAATCTTAGTGCTAGCAAAAAGGCATTACATGTTACTTGTGTAGAATTGTTCAATGTCAGCATTGAAGCTTGAAAAGCAGCTGACTTAAATTATACAAAAAGTTTTATACGTACTTGTATATGCAAACCCAAAACTCGTATTGTTGCAGTAAGAAAGCGGTGAACCCTTGGGACCAGCATTACTTTGTTTTTAATCAATATTTCAAGGGTATGTTGTTTCGTAATTTTAATGCACATATCCACATGGTATAGTCTTGCACACAATTCCTCACTAGTGAAACCGAACAAAAGAACGGCGTAAATTTCCATTGACTTGTAATTGCCAGTAATGGGATATTTACGCCGTTCTTTTGCTCGGTA
>JAQIXP010000024.1:0-48078 GCA_034700285.1 Proteroiulus fuscus | reverse complement strand
GATGAGGGCTTAATTTAGCCCCTCTTCCGAAAGTTGTATTTTTGTACAAGTTTTTAGTTAGTTTAGATTTTGTTAGTGCAAAAAAACAATAGAATCACTATTATGCGGTCACTACTATATATGGGTACCTTATCAGTGTAGGCCTAGTACATTTTACTAATATCACTATGGAATTGCATTGATAACATATAATTACATGCAGACCGCAGATAGTGATTCCGATGTGCATTTATAGGCTTTAGAAGTAAAAGTACAAGACTGTACTGACACTATTGTATGGATATAATAAAGTATTAACGATTATACTGATCAGTAGGCTACCATATATTAGAGGACACTGATCATTTCGATAGCACAAGTAGTGAATGAGCCATGTTATATGCTCAAAGCCATCAATTTCGTCTTACTATCATTAAGTAATACTATAACAATTCATGATTGCTATAAAGTATGCCGTTATCATTACATGTAAGAAATGTACCTATATCAGATTTATGAGCGTATAGTCATTCTGATCAGTGCACAGTAGTACACCTCACGACTTACTGTTATCAGCACAATTAAACTGAAGCAGAACATTATCACTATAAATGTACTGTTTTATATATATGTAAATCGAGTACTGATAACAGTATAGAATCGTTTTATTCTATGACTGTTTCTAGCAAGTAAGAACGCCTCATGGCTTAAAGTTACATTATTTAATTTATATTTTTTTAGATTATGATGCATCTGCATGTGAATTTGTGAGCGTGGGTCAAGGATTACCTCGCTACGTGGATTCTGTAATCCGTGATGTGGAATCTCTACAAGAATGTCAAGCAAGGTGTAATTCGGAAAGGGTGTTCCAATGCCGTTCCCTGGCTTACCAAATGTCCAACCAAGACTGTTTGCTAAGTGGAGATGACACCATAAGTGCAGGTCAAAGGTCCTTTGTGCCATCTCAGGGTGCCATGTATTACGAAAGACAATGCCAGCTGGACATTGCCAATGATACGATAACAACGGATTCAACGGTATCACAAACCACTGGAATCACATTGCCATTTCCGTTCACCCCACCCACTCAAGAACCATTTCCCGGCATCCCTACATTAGCACCCTTTCCATCAGGTAAAAACCAGACAACTGAAATTACTTTGAAAGTATATTTCTTCGATTTCATATTAAAGTTTATGATTATAGGTCGTTGCACTGGTGGCTTAGGAAGGACAGAATATGAAAGAACCACTGGCTACAAGATCACTGTTGAACTGATGTTACTGCACGATGGAGGAGGGAATTTTGGAATCACTCAGGAATGCATCATCAAATGCAACGTGGATCCATCCTGCCAAGGATTTGTATTAGACTACTTGAGTAACAGGTGTTACACACTTGAAAATGACCCCAGTCTAAATCGAAATCAACTCCAACGAGGCCAGTCTGTAGCTTACTATGAACCAGTGTGTTATCAAGGTGAATAATAAAAAACAAATAGTTACTTTTAACCCAATCATATAGCAAATACACTCTATTAATGTTTGCTAGCCAAGTTAAATCACACGTGAAGTCACACATGCACTCACATGTGCTCACAAATGTAGCACATTTGGAGGGGGTTATATAATATCTGAACGCTCCCTAAGGTTCAATTAGTATGGCTAGAATATTCTGAATATAATAGTATGATTTGGATTGGCTTCCATTTGTTTACTACAGTTTTCATTATTGTACATTATCCATTTTTTTAAGCATCTTTACCTGCCAAGTCATTTATGCTTGCATTGGTGGGCTGCCAACAAATTGATTATTTGCAGCACATCAAGGCATAGGTGACTTGCAAGGAAGCTTTACAACTAGAGCTTGTCAAATTTTTAGACAAAAAACTACTAATTTTAGTGTGATCCAAACTGCAGTGACTGTGTTATATATTTGATACAAAATTAAAAAAGAAAATATATATCACCTTGAAAAAAAATTGAGAAATTTAAATCTGCACTAAAAATTAGTAACAAAAAATATTTTTACATGTACTATGGTACACGAAAACATTGACCCAGGCTATTCAGGCTATTCCTATAACTGCTCTTATGACTTGGCACCCCGAACAAATACGTCTGGATTAACTTTACTATTATTTTCCAATAATGGACTTCGTTTACGGTGCAACCATAACATAACTGAGATTTATTAAATTATTAGCATTCTTTTTAAAAACATACACTCGTAAACAAGAGTTAAAAGTTGGATTCAGACAAGAGTTAACATAAAATGTCATCGAAACGTCAATTAGTCTGAAGAAATTTTAAGAAAAAAAACACTAATGAATAATAAATTTTGTCATAGCATCAACTGGCTGTGGCAAATTATGGACCTTCGAGCGATATGTTCAGAAACAACTGCGGGTAACGGCAAGGGAAGTAATTAAAGGAATATCTAAGACCGATTGCGAACAAAGGTAATTAAACTGCCCACATATACCTTATACATGAACAGTGATCACAACCAGTGAGCAAAAAATAACCGAAGTTAACTGTGCACCAGCAGTAGAAGCTGCAATAAAATTTATTGCAGATGGACACTTGGTTTCTAGAAGTCTTACGGAACAAAACTACAAGAAGATAACATTGCATTGCATTCAAGGAAAAGAATTCTGCACGATTTTTATTCATTTTGCAATGTACTGTAGCTTTTTTTCTCATTTTACTCTGCAAAAGAAATACAATCCTGAGCACAGCTACCTGCAGCCATTTTTTTCACTGGGTTTCACAGGGTTTAGTGCAGAGAATCAGTCGATGCATGTGATTAACATCAGCTCCATGCACTTCATCATCCATCTAGGGTTCACACTATAAATTCTGTTTTCAATTAATTTATTTTTGTCTTATCCTGACTAGATGTTTATCAGCAACACAGTTCCTGTGCCGTTCCGCTAATTACGACGTCGAACGACAGGAATGTCACTTAAATGCCGAAAATCGTCTGACTCAAACCAACTCGATGTTAGAAGATTCAATAGCTTTTGATTACTTGGAAAACGAATGCTACTATCAATCAGGAAACATTAATGCAGCAATCTCTAGAATTGATACTGGTAGTAACAACAATCCACCCACCAGGCAAACCACCACGGAACAAATCAATGTGCATCCGAGTTAGTTGCACAAATCCATTCATTAATAAGATTAGGTTTATCGAGCCGTGCTTAAAGGCTGTTTGTCTTACTTTTATAGGAAAATCTTTCAGCAATTGCTATTACGGTAATGAGGCCGCGAGCAGTCGCCTATCTTACGTGGAACGCACTGTAAATGTTGCACAAGAATTCGACTGCCGGAGGGCCTGTGACATTGAAGCAATCTTCAATTGTCGATCTTATTCCTTTGTCACAGTAGTACGTATTCCAAATTATAATTATTATTGCTTGCCTTGCATGTGAAAATAACATAAGAGTCGCTATACTAATTGATTCTTATTGAACTTGTACTGTTTGACATGCAGTGTATATACTCTCATTAGTATTTGCTATTACAGCAACTATGGCCTCTATGTTTAGCTTAAAGAGTTTTAGCAGATTATAATTTCTATTCTTGCTCCCCAATGTATCTACAAATACTTATCAGTCCTATTACCATTCTGTAATTAGACAGTCTATAAACATTCCCAAAATTACTCGAGGATAGTTTGCCAGACCATATGAAAATTATATATATATCCATTTCTACAGTAAATGTATTTCAAAATTAAGGTGACATTTTTACAGAAACTTTTTCATAAAAGAGAATAGAATATATCATAATGATGTATCGGAGCAATCCATTTTGGTATACCTGACAAGTTCCAGTACACTGAATCGAGATATCTTAACCACTTGTGATCAAAAATCAATAATAAAGATTTATGTGTTCTCATCAGTTACATGCCATAAGTAAATTATAATGGATCTGACTTGTTTTGGCATGATTGGATACTGAATATCCCTCATTAATTTCTAGCAGGGCAGCTTTAAATTTACAAATATAATCTGCAAATGACAAAAGATAAACATAAAACTGCTATACTAGGCTTACGGAAGTCACATTCAACAAGAAAATATTGAAAAATGGCACTTTCCCCAAATTAAACTTTTATCACCTTCAAAACCATTTCCATTTTACTTTTTTTTTAAAATGAATTAATTAAGAGTTTCGCTTTTAAAATGAAGATATTGATGTTCGATTTCAGGGGTTCTCCGGTTCTCAGTGTTACTTAAGTGCCGACACGAGAAACAGTCTTGGAGCAGAAATCCGAACCGTTGCCGGTTCATCGTATGCCGAAAGAATCTGTTCCACGAGTGCACCACCGTTCCCCAATCCATTTCCAATTCCAATTACTCCAGTGCCATATCCAAGACCTTATCCACCAGATAAAGGCTACTTTCCTGCCCCTCCACCTCTCCTTCCTCCTCCTGGACTACCAGGACCCCCTTCGCCATATCTACCCCCCAATTATGGCCCTTACCCCATGCCTCATCCTCAGTATCCAGGCCCGTACCAGAATCCCTATGCACCAAACGTTTACCCCAACAATCCCTCTTATGCAGCTGAATCTGCCCCTGCCACTCTCAGGGATGGACAGCAATATCCATTGCCTGGACCAACAGCTTACTTAGGCCCCACAAACTGCCTTGATTTGGATATCACATTTGAAAGAATCACAAAGTTGGCCAATCAAGGACATGGAAGGTCAGTTTTATATTATTTTTTTTTTAATGAATAATTTTGAAAACTAATTTATCATCGATTGTAGTGAAGTTCGCATCAGTTTGGAGCACCAACCTTCACTAGACTGTCTCCGAGAGTGCTTGGCATTTGGAGACCAATGTCAATCTATCACATTTAAATCCAATTTCCAAGGATATTCCACTCCATGCACTGTGTACAGCATACCTTCCGGAGGAGGCTTAACGCCACCAATGATCGACCCAAGCTCGGCTTACTTTCAAAAGATCTGCCTGGCAGGTATAAAGTGACACGAAAACATCTTTTCACTCTCTTAAAGTATAATTGGAGAAGTACACATTCTGGGCACTTGATCATGTATTTGTGTCTCCACTAAAATGCTTTTCAGAACCCCCTCTCCCTTTTACACACATGAAACACAATTTGAAAATGCACACCCCCCCCCTCCTTTCAGTGGTGAATCCAGAAAATGGTTTTAGGTGGGGGGGGGAGAATTATTGGGGATTTGGTGAGACCAGGAATAATACTGCTTAATTTAGAAGTACTTTCTCTCTTAACTTTTCAAAATATAAAACGCAGAAACATTGAAACCTTTGATTAGACAAATACTCTCATATACTTTATGATGGCCATTTTCCAGGAGAAAATAGTGAAGCAATCTTGCTTCAAATTTTCGGTAAATATGAAAATAAATGTTGGGCCAAAATGACAAGGTGTCGTGTATCCCCTGCCTCCTTCAAAGCAACGCTATATAAAAAATGTTAAAGTTACCACCCCTCCCAGTTCCTATATTTGGCATATCCTTTGAACTACAGTAAGTTTAACAGAATTAACTATATCGAATCTATTAAAGAGGCATCTGGAAGTATCCTAAATCGACAACTGCATGTCTCTAGATTGCCCTAATGATGCATTGTTTCCTAAGGTTTATGAGGGTCAATATGGCTTACATGCGATAAGGAACAAAAATCTGGATCACTTATAAAACTGACAATATGACATGATACAATCAACCATTTTTAATTAATGCATTTGGTAGGTGGAAGATGCGACAAGGCATGGTCATTCGAGAGAGTTCCGTTCTATTACTTGGAAGGATACGATGACTTAGAACTCGTCAACATAAATACCAAGGAAGAATGTGAGACAGCATGTCTTCAACAAACTACATTCCCTTGCAGGTATAATTGGACATCAATCTATAGGCCCTAGCCACAGACTAACATATTCTTAAGAAATGGATTGAGAGCTTTAGGAAAATAACACTCTTTTTGGTTTATTACATGGTATTCTTGGAGGTCTGCAGAATATTTCTATGGAAAAGCAACTTGTCGCTTGAGCCGAGAGACACGTCGCTCCCAGCCATACGCATTTCAGTATTTCGGTGATGGAGTCGAGTACTTTGAAAATCAATGCAATCCGGGTAAACTAAATCTGATTCTCTCGGGTCAGTGGTGCTTATTGACCAGTCACGAGAATACAAATGCATGTTTATTTATACCAGAGCCAGGATTTTGCGGCTTCGTGGATTTTCCCAATAAATTTCTCCCATATTTCGATCGTCGAATCTTCGGTCTAGCCGATTTGTATTCCTGTCAGATGGCCTGCGTTCGTGAGAGTGTTTTCAATTGCCGTTCTGCCAGTTTCGATGAGAAAACCAAAGAATGTTATCTCGCTTCGTGCGATCGGTATTGCGGCTATGAAAACATTGACCGTTATTACACGACGTACAGTGAGAGAGTGACCTGTGGCCACGGTGAGCAAGAAGTCAAATAAGTACACGTTTTGAATAATGCAGCGAGTGAGATGATAATAATAATGATTGAGTATGATTCCAGATCTTCGTCCGATTCCCTTTAATGCCCCAAACTCACTTCGACATCAATTGAGGCAAAACTCGTATCAGGTCGAGACTAACGCTAATACCTTACCGTTACAAAGGTTCTCGGAACCAATGGGATGTCATGAGGGATCCAGTACTAAAATCACGTTTGAAAGAACAACGGGCTATGCTCCTTTGGCCATACACAGGTGATTTTTTTTTCACATATTTCACATCCCAAATATAAACCTTTACAGAATTTTGCATTCCTAAATATACCAAGAACTCAACGGAAAACTAAACTGACTAAAGAGTTGGGACACTTTCTAACGTCATTCACTATTAAATAAATTTAAGTAATATAGTTCTAATCAGATTTCACAAACCAGGCTTTTGAAAACTTAACTGCTGGTTACTTAACCAATGTCGAACGTACTACAAATGGTTATCATGATTAGTGTGGTGATCATACTGCATATACTTTTCCCAGTGCATTCACATTTTTCACGTTACCTGTCTAATTTTTTCACATTTGTTTAGCATTTCAGTTTCTCTATTTTAAAGAAAATTATCTTAAATCTTTTATATTTTCACATTTTTCAGGGAACTGCTACCAACGTCCCGAGTACGTGGGGTGACTCAAGAATGTGTTCAACAGTGTATAAAACTAGCCAAAAACTGTCAAGCTTTTGTATTGATTTACTTACCCCCTCCATCGACTCCAGAGTGCCTCGTCTACGCCCAAAGTGCAGCATTGCAGGCTGCTCTCCCTGAGATCGGACAACTGCAAAATAAACCAGATGTTGTTTTCTTTGAGAAAATGTGCTTTTCAGGTAGGTTTAAATACATTTCCTAGAAAATCTAATGAATGAATGATTCTAGGAAACCATACCAGTTTTAGGAAATGTTTACTACCGGTATAGATTGATATATTAAACGCACTGAATGTGTAGGACTTCTCTTAATTTTCATATATAACAGGGGAGGATGAGAGTGGTCCCATCCCCCGCAATAATATCAGAGGGTATTAAAGGCAACTAATTTAAAAGAGATCAACTTAAATTTAATATGTATTCATCCTCTGCATTTCCTAATGCACGGTTACTTTCCTGAAACTATCCCCCTAAACAGCAGACCACTCCTAAAAATGTCATGGCGAGAGCAGGGATAAGCAGTTATAGCCACCAGCCGTTTTGACAAATTTTTAAAATGATATGAAACTTATTCTAGCATTTCTTGACCAAATTTCTGGTAGCATTTGCTATCCACCCTCACCCAAACCTTAGTATAATAAATGAAAAGTGGCTTTTTGTCGAGGAACGAGTACGTAATCTGTAAAATATTCATTTTTTATTTTTGAAAATTTGTAAACTCCCTCCTTCCTTCCACCATCCAGCTCAACAAAATATTCATAATCTGTACATCCACAAGCCCCCCATCTTTCAATGATTCTTGTTGCAAAACACAGCCAATAAGCTTAATAAAACATTAGCAATATAAAAATAAAAATAGGTGACTTATCGGCTAATGGCTTGAAGCTTTCTTTTATATCTTAAAATCCACTCAGAATAGCTAGCTTTGAGAAACGACTATAATGTAATTCCTTGAATTTTTAAGGTCCATGAATCAATTTTTCTCTTTCCTTAAAGCTATAAAGAGAAAACAGTATTTGGATGCCTTTGCATCCAGGCATGCTTGCATCTCTTGACTATAAATAAGTTTTAACATAAAATACTTTCTACGGGAATAATTTATGAAGCATCACCATAATGTACTATAATAGCAAACACCTTAGGGTTAAATCTTTGGAAAGTGTATCAAAAGACGTTACCATGGAGTACATACAGTTTACAAAAACCAAGCGTGCCCTATGGCGTTCAAGTCGAAAAACATTCATGCAAATCAAATTATTGCAGATGTTAGCTGCCACAAACTATGGATGTTTGATCGGATGTTTGGTTACGAATTCACTAAAGATTACTTCATGACCTACGAGGCCGTAGAAAGCCGTAAAAAATGCGAGGATTTTTGTCTACGTTTTGCAAGCTATCCGTGCAGGTAATGCTGATTTCAAATAGGAATCATTAACATAATATCTTCATATATTTTATAAATTAAATTGATATTAAAAAAACAAATTAATGATTAAGTGATTAAAATTAATAACTATAGCATCGATTGTATTTTTTGCTGTTGATTATTAAAAATAACCAATATTATCAAATGCCTTTTAGCCAAGTTGAATATGTATCTTATACCAATTCCAGAAACGAAAAAAATATATAATATTAATAATGTGTAAAAAATCTATAATCTCTGTGCCCACCCAATAGTGTATGTATTGATTAACTTGAAAACTAATATAATCCATTATTTTGTTATTTTCTTAAAGGTCAGCATCTTATAGTGGCCAAACAAAAACCTGCAGATTAAATACAGAATCACGTCACACAAATCCAACTGAATTTCGCTACGTGGGTGGAGATGTTCAATATTTGGAAAATCAATGCACAAATAATACTTAATTTTAGCTCCTTTTCTAAGAAAAACCACTTAAAATTAGTTTAGAAATTCCCAGCCTGTGTAAATCTATATTGAAAACCTGTATTATGAAGCACTATCATTTAATAAATTTTTTTTACAAAACATATTTGTTTTTTTGTTGTTTTTTCTCCAAAAAAATTTCAAATAACTGTATCAGTAGGAATTCTTTTTTCGTCATTATCATTATACGTAATAAAATCGTATTATAAAAACATAATAAGAGTCCAGTTTATACTGCAGCAATTGAATACAACATTAATTTAAAACCCCCAAAACATGAATGTCTACTTCAGGCCCACTGAATCCAGACAGTATGAATACAGTAGTGGCAAATGACCTAAATACATTAAAATGATTTTTTTTTTACAAATATTCGGCATGAAATAGATAAACCTGGATTTGTATCCTTTTTATGATAAAAAAAATGAGTTTTAGATGAAGCATCACCGGAAAACGAAAACAATGTTAGCAACGGAAATCAAACTCATTGGTGTATAACATAAATGCATGCATCCTTCGACAAGCAGGAATAGATGAAAAAGATGGCAGATTTTTAGTATAAATATATTGGGACAATTTTTGTTTTTACTGAAGTGGCTACCAAAATGAAATCATTCTTAAATTAAAATTAGCACAGCTTCAAACCAACAAAAATATCACAAAGTGTAGGCAATGCATGTCAAATAGGATTTAATCTCCCATAATTAGACACAATAACTATAGCATTGTAAAAAAAAGTGGTAAAATGTTAATTACCCCCTGCCACTTAATTATGTAGCTTAACAGCGTATTTTATTTGTAATGATTAGTATACATTTGAATGAGAATTGCATCCGTCAGATATCAACATATCTTTTTGATTTATATATATCTGTATAACTGTCTGACTTTCCAACTGCACTGAAATTGTTTAACATTAAACCTTTTAAAAAAAAAACTTTATACCGAGGAAAACTGGTAAAAAATATGCATTTCTCAACATTTCACAAACAAGTTCTGTGTCGCTAATTTAATAAATAAAATCAAGAAGTAAATACACAAAAGTGGGGTTTACTATTGAGCAGTAAAAAGACGTCATGAGGCAGCGCTTTCAAAACATGCATTGAAACATCATTTGGCTCCTCTGATTGGCTCACACTGATATGGAACGAGAAATCTGAGAGGTTCGCAAAGTATTACGTAATGAGCATGTGCTGCCTGATGACGTTATTCTTTTGTTGTTCAATTAAAACTTCTAAAAATAAATTTAAAAAAAAATAACTAGACAGAATATGGTTGTGAAATTTTGGCAAATGCATATTTTTCTCACTAAACTGTCTGTTGGGAGAAAAGTTTTTAAGGTGTCTCCTTAAAGTAATATTTTAAAAGCCAATTGATAAGATGTGTAGGCTTAATAATTATTGTTATCATGTTAGATGCATGTATAGAATGGTCATAAAAACCACACTTTTCCCCTGAAATTCTGTTAATCAGCAGCTTAACCATTAAAATTAATAATTTCTTTTGCTATTAAAAGAGGATGGATTGCATGGAAGTGATCTCTTTTGGCACATCTTATTTTTCAATAAATTAGTAGTTTATTAGTAGCCAGCCGAAGTGTTGGACGCAACCCTCAGATTATATATTTATCTGATCAAAATATGAGTCATAATAGGAAAAACTTTCAAACATTGACACCGACTTTTGTTATTCATAGAATATAAAAAAGAATTCATTTTTATTAATTTTAGATAATGTAGCGACATTTTTCCTCGTGCATTGTACAATTTTATATATTTAAAAACCAATGAAATTATTGTGAGTTTTATCAGACAGAATCCAATGAGAATGGCATCCTAGTCGTATTATTGGCTCCAATTAGGGTATTGGGCGGACACCAAATCTGTGTGTCCATTCCACCCATCATCCCATGTCCACAACAACAACATCAACAGTGAAGTGAAGGAAATTGTCCTTGGGTATACAGGTGGATGTCCCCATACGAAACATACAATTAAAATACGTCTGTATTAGGTACAGTGACCCAACTTTTGGTACTATTTGTTAATAATAAGCATCGATACCAAAAATGCATCCTAGCGATATGCATTAATCCTCAAATCATCATCGATTTGGAGTAAGGATTTTAACATGTGATACATTTTTCAATGAACTTCGTGCAAGAAACAAAGTTTTAGTGAAAATGCAAAGGTAAGAAAATGTATTTAAATTATGTAATAAGTGCTTGAATTTCAGAATGCTTGTAAATACAAACACAAATTGTCATGTTTTGAACATCCTCCATCTTAAATAACAATATTTAACTAACAATATTCCCAAACTACGAAAACTAGCTTGCAGACCGACAGTCTGAAGCTTAAAGTATAGAATTAATTTGAGAATGCATGCGATGTGTGAGAAAAATGTGAATAATGGGTAATTGGAAAATTCATTCATAACTTACAAATTTTTGTTTAAAATATAATTTAAAAAATAATTATTTAAAAATATAGGCTATTGTCTCATTATTGATTTTCACTGTTCACATTTGGATTAATTACCTTAATTGTTAGAAATTGTCAGTGTAAATGCATGATTTCCTTTAAACCAAAAAAGTTAAGGTGTAAAATTCTTCAAATTAAGAAAAAAATCATATTAAAACAAATATCAAAATTGCATTTAAAAGCAATTAATGTCTATGCTTAGTTTGTGGAAAATAAAACATAAACCGGAAAGTATATCCTTCTAATCAATAATTTTTCAGCTAAACTATGAATTTAAAATTTTAGAAAAATGCATTGGCTATCATCATATTCAAAGATTGTTATTAAAATTGAATATTATACCGTTCGGTGTATTATAAATAATATTTGCATGGCCTTTTCTTTTACAGTGAAAATAATAATAAAGTTTAAAGTTTTTAATTGAATAACAAAAGAATAACGTCATCAGGCAGCACTTGTCATGTTCGATAGTGTATGCCCATAATGCAGGCAAGCACTTTTCAGTCTGATTGTTGCATATCAGTACGAGACAATCCAAGGAGTCAAACGATGTTAAGAGTGCATGATTGAAGGTACTGCCCCATGACGTCTTTTATGCAGCTCAATAACAAACTCCATTTTGAGCATATCTTTACTTTTTATTAAATAACTATAGAACATAGCTATAAACTTTTTGAAAATGCACAGTTTCTTCCAATATTGTTCGTTATTATAAAAGTATTCAGAGTGATCTTCCCCTTTAATGTTAAGCAATGTTATCAAGTGTGATTTAGCTACATGATTTCACAAACAAGCCAGGACTTGTTTGATGTTTACCATTGCCAGCATATCAATATGTACTTGTTATAAAACAATTCTGCCAACATTCGCATATAATATTTCCGCATTGATATGTTATAAAATATGAATACTAAAATAAGTGACCTTACACCGTGAAAGTTAATTATGAAAATATAATAGTTAATTGACCTGTAATGCGGATATTCGTAATGAATATATAATATGGAAATTAGCGTATTGAAAAGAGAAAGGATATTATATGAATGCCATATTTATAACTGTTTGTATATATATTATTCAGGAATTCGAAAAACCACATAAACGTTAAGGTCAAATAAGACTACATAATTTAAATGAAAGTTATTTCCTATGTATGACTATAATAGTTGATGATGATGCATGGTCCTTTATCTGTTGAGGTCATTTACATCTGTAGTACAGAAACATGGCTAAAACAATTGGAAGAGTGCAATAGAATTCTCATTTCATAAACAAATCATTTAATATAACTTATTCTGAAATCTGTCAGTTCGTCACTTCAAAAAATTTTATTCCGCCAAATATATTGTTATAACGGTAAAAAAAGCCTTGTGCCCAATCTGCCCAATTTCATAAAATTAATAGCAATCAACCTAAATTTCAGCCATTTTAACTGTCATCATGAACGACGGATGCTGCATGCAGCTATACATTTTATTTCTAAAATTCAGTAATTGAAATAATTCGCTCATGTCTAAACTAATTATAACATTTCATTTTGAGCTAATTCAACTGGGCAATTATTTTAATGTTATATTGTTTATTATAAGCCCCAATTCATGTTCTATGCATATTCCAGCAAGAATAATTCCGAAATTATTCATACGTTTCATTTCCCAAAAATCTGCTTAAATAAAATAACTTGTAAAACACATAGGTTAAAATATGAAAAGATGATATCATTCAACTGAACTTTCAACCAGGTGAGATGCTAACATTTATCTGATTGGGAAGGTGGGGGAGGACTCCCTTCCCCCAAGCTTCAGTATGTGTGTGTGTGGGGGGGGGGGCGAAGCTAACTCATAATATTCTAGTTTTGGCCTTAAAAAGACCAAACTTTTGAGAAATTTCTAGACTTAGAAGGCTTTCTAGACTTTTCGTGGTCAATGACGTCATGGGGGGGGAATATGGTCGCCCTCCAATGACCTATGACTCTGCCAGTGTTTCCAGCCTTGTTTTAAAAGAACTATTATTGCTTGTAATTAAATGGAAAGTTGACAACCTTGGAAATTTTTTATTTTCACTATTATTTTGAAATTTTCTTTAATTGTTGGACAATACATAGTTTTTTTTTTTTAAAAATCAGATATTTAATGTTTGGCTGCAATAGTCATTGGTTGCCATAGTCATAAAGTTATATTGGCTATACTGATGTGTTCATGTATTCTAGTATTTGCCTGGTGACTGAGCAAGGTGCACAAATAAGGGGCGATTCAAATCTCTAATTTTAGTTTAATAAAGGTGAATGAATTGGGGGAAAATGCACAGGATCTGTTGACACAATAGGATTTTTCATGCAAAGCATAACGTAGGATGGGGACAATTTTCATTACAACCAAAAGCTGTACTCTAACAAAAATAAGCATCTTCAACATGTTGTGTCAGTCACACATACACTATACGTATACGTCATCCAAGTGGAACCATAACAAAACGAAAAATTATATACTGGTACATCAAAAGTTCATAGACCATTAGGTCCAGGGTTCGATTCTGGCATTTTGAACTATAGGGGGGTTGGACATTGCAGGATGAGCTGCCTAAGGGCTCTTTTCTACAGGTAACTATGGGGGGGGGGTCAAACCCCCCAATCCATCCTCCCGATAAAGCGAACCAGGATTATAGTCGGTTCCAATAACTTTGGACCCTGGTTCTCATGTATTTCCTATGCAGCCAGGGTCCCAAATTATTGGAACCGCCTATAGGTCTAATCCAAGCTCACTTTAAGGGATTAAATACCAGTACATGCTGATTTTTAGATGAAATTACCTTTTTTTCATATCTTTCTCAGTTTTTAGTAGGCTAATATTAACAAATAATATAACTACAACTTCGAAAATTGTTGGCACTATCACCCATTTATAAAGTAACTTTCATGAATAACAAAAAATTAACTAAAATTCTGCAAGTTCAAATTTATGCAAGTTTAAAATTTGTGATGGCATAATGCAAGATTGTAGAAATTTAACTGTTACCAAGAAAAGTATCTGCTTTTCATCAATTTGTGACGAAGAATTAAAATATGTTTACAAAATAAATAAAAGCTTTTAAGAAGAAAAACTTCAATAATTTTGTGTCTAATTTTCAAAATTTATGTATTTGGTATATAGAAAACAAGAAAAAAAATAAAAATGCAGACATAATTGAAATTTTAATAAATTGACAGTTATGCACACGTTGCATCCTGGAACTTAATTAACTACAGATGTAAACTACTTTAGAAATTCAAAAACTGTGAACCAGCAGAATACACTAATTTCCCTGAATTATTTGAGGCCATGCAGTCCAAATGCACTTATATATGCAATGGACAATTAAAATGTACTGTATTTGCATTTAATGATATTCCACCCAGAAATCTCGCTTTGATTTCTCTAATTTTGCATTTTGCATTTTTAATCCAGTTCACAAGCTCATATAAACACAATGGGTGCGACGATCTATATTAAAAAAAAGTTTAAAAAAATAATAAAAAGGAAAAAAAAATGTCAATGCATTGAATTGCAATTTCCAGGAAATATATAAAGCAGTTGTTAATGACATCAAAGTTGCCAAAATACACTGTAGGTGGGAGGTGGAATGACCATGGGCATTCATAGATCATGACCAAACAAATGAATATTATACGATTCAATTTCATCTCACTGAAATACGAGTATATACGCTTGACCACACTTTTAGTATTATAGTTATTCTTTGTTTTAATTTCCTTTTATGAAAGTTTTTTATGAAATCAACTCTAGTTTGAAATAATAGTAATAAAATAATCATATTAATTATTCATTTAAATGTATATAATCAGTTTTTGTTCAAATATATAACTTTTTGTCAATTTTTATGTTTTTCATATTTTTTCAGAGTTTTGCACAAGATGGTACTCATAGAATTAACGATAATATGGGTATTCCTAATGAGGTATACAGCAGCCCAAGAATCAGGTAAAAGACAATTTATATTAAGATGTTTTTATTATCAGTTTATAAATTTATTTCTTCTATTTGAATATCTTAATTTCAAATCGAAAATATGTATATACTAATTAATAAATAATATTTAATGATTAAATAAAAAATATATGAACATTTACCAATTGGATTTTTACTGGAGCATAAAATTACCCAAAAATGTTAACCAGTTTGCAAAATTTGCTCATTATCTCTATATTTTACTTTTCCAAATATTAAAATACATCCTATTTCCGAATACCAAAATATTTACAATAAATTATTTTAAAAAAAAAATAAGACAAAAACGCATTAAGAGTTTACAAGTTTATGAAAGAATGGTTAAACTTTTAATATAAAAACTAAAATTCCTCTTATCTAAAGCAAAACGTATGCCAATTTTGCTAATTTTCCATATTTTTCATTGAAAAAGAAGGAGATGAAGGCAGCAGTCGCCACTGTTTCGGTGGGATCATGTCCTACGAGAAAACTTCTGGCGTAATATTCAAAGTTCCTTCCTCACAAGTGCTAATTGCAAGCAGTGATCAAGCAGTGACACCAGATTGTGCAGCACTTTGTAGACAATCCAACAGCTGCATAGCTTTTACAGTGGGTGAGTATTACAGAATCAAAATAAATTAAAACCAGGCAAATATGCGCAGAATAACGCTACAGCTCTATAATCCTAAATGTCTAAACGAGATTTATCATATAACATCCCATTTCCTAACTACAGAATACAAAAGTGGAAGATGTCAAGCTTTCGATAGAGATTCAGTGGGCAGAAGAGATCTTCTCAGGCCTCAAATAGGAATCAATTATTTGGAAGAAGTTTGTTATCGAGGAGGTCAGGTCGTATTTCTATAAGGGAAAAATATATTTATGAAATAGCGGCCAATCTTGGGTAAATCAATATCTTGTTTTTTTCTCCAATTTCCTTTATAGTGAGCAATTACAGCAACATTTGCGGCAATCGAATTTGGGCTTTTGAGCGAATAATCGGCGCATTTATCGAGGGATTCGATGACAAAGAGGAGAAAAATGTGGTCAGCAAAGTGGACTGTGAACGCATTTGCTTGACCGAAACCTCTTTTATCTGCCGTTCTGCCGAATATGACGAATTGCGTCAATTGTGTCGGTTGAGTCGAGAGGACAGACGGACACAACCTGGACATTTTAAGTTATCGCCGGCTAGTTCAGTGGACTATTTGGAAAACCAGTGCCTGAAGCGTAAGTTTCACACATCAAAACAACTCTAATCCATCAAGATTTGGACATTTATTTATTTATTTATTTTATCAAACAGCTAAACCCATGTGCCATTATGAACTAAAGCCAGGGGTCAGTGTCTTATCCCTCGATGACCTCCAGTATGCCAGCAATACAAACGAATGCGAGAAAACTTGTGACCAGGTGAGTGAGTTTTCAATGGGATGACGTCATTCGTGTAGTATTAATGTTATACCAAATACAAACTTGAGTTTATTTCAAGAGTTGACAGATTGTTACAAGGGAAAGTTCCACTTTGTAACAAATTATTTTTAAATTGAATGAATTACTATATATCAATGTTGTGGCAATAATAAATTACCATAAATTGAAGAAATTACCACGTTTGCATAATACATATTAGGCGCCATTTTTTTGTAGCTTTCAGCAAGCATTGCCATTTTGTGGCGCCCTCTAGGACGTGTATGCCTATGTGTTACATGAAAGTTGATGACTTTTATCCAATAGAGGGAGCTACACAGTGTCAGTGAAATGGCGCCGATTTGGGCTTTATATTTTCACCCAAATCCACGTATTCAGGACATTTTATCTATAATAATCGGTGGGCTCAAATCCAATTAAAATGTCCATCTATCCTAATATTTAATGCTCTTTTTCCTATAATCAACTTGTTTTAAAGTGGGACTGTCCCTTTAAGTGCTGCTTGGAATGATATGCTGGAGCATATAAAACTTTTTTATCCCAAACTGAATTGGTTTAAATAGGCATTAAAAAATAAAAATGAAATAATTTATTATTATAATCTCGATGCAGCTATTCCTTCAGTTCCATTTAAATGGAATTAATTAATATTATTTGTTCTCATTTTCAGACTCATCTGTTCTCCTGTTGGGCCTACGCCTTCGACAGCCGTCAATCCCGATGTTATTTAAGTGGTGACGACACGGCAGGTCCTTCCGCAGATGGTTCAGTCCTGCCCATTCGACCAGGATTCATTTACGGCGAAAGAAAATGCATCGTTGGTAAGAAATATCACAATTTCATTAAAAACAATAGGCAATTTGACGTGAAGATCTTGACCTCTTTTCTTTACTTTCCTCGTAGAAGTTTGCACCACAGGAATTATGACTTATGAAAAAATATCTGTCCATACTCTGAGAAGCGCCCAAAGTGAACTTCTTACAACAAATACCGTGGGACAAGGAATCACTTTAGACTGCCTTCAGAGCTGCAAAGATCTTGGCTCCCAATGTCCGGCAGCCATCATCGATTACAGCAGCAACAAATGCTTTCGTTTAGATCGAAATACACAAGGGAGGGATTCGGATATCATCCCATTCCCAGTCCAAAGTTATTTTGAACAAACGTGTTTACGAGGTATGAACCATTGGGTGGGCTTGGGGAATAAACTTGGGGATTTCCTAAGCAGATTATAAATTGCAGGGGCTACCCAAGCCTGCCACGGAAAAGCTTGGGCCTTTGAACGCGTTGTCCGGCATGAATTGCTGGGCTTCGATGACCGCGTGATAGCCACAGTGCAAAGTCGCAGGGAATGCGAGGAAGCTTGTCTTAAGGAGACTTCCTTCGTTTGTCGTTCGGCCGAATATGACTACACGGCCATCGAATGTAGATTAAGCAAAGAAGACAGAAGGAGTCGAGCCGTTGCTTTTGGACCAACCACAAGGAATGTGGATTATTTGGAAAATCAGTGTCTTGGAGGTATGTATGTTCTAAAGCTGATAACCAACATTCGCTACTCCTCACACGCAGGCAATCACTCACACTATCCGTGCTGCCAGGGTTTGCCATATGAAGGGGTAGCAAATTTCACACTGCTTTAAGAATTTTTAGTGGAAATTTTAATCGTAAAAACACTTTCTTTTACAGCTGATTCCAATTGTCGCCTGGAGAAGAAAGAGTATGCTTCGCCCACCTTGGTGGAATTTGTCCAAAGTCAAGTGCGCAGTGAGGAAGAATGCTTGTCCACATGTTCGGCGTTTCGTGGCTTCGCATGTCGCACCCTCGGGTTCAGACCCAACACCGGAGAATGTCTAATCAGCAGCGATGACCATGCAAGTGCCTTCAATGTCTTTGCAGACAGTCATACGGATACTATTCTGTTTGAACGGACTTGCACTATGTCCAGGGCTGGACAACCGCATTTTGGTGTGCCCTTGACCCTTCCTCCAGTGCTTCCTGCTCCAACAGACCTTGGAATACTTGTACCAGCACAACTTCCAGATGTGAATTTCAACCAATTACCAACTCCACAAGCATCTTCCTACTTGGGTAAGTGGTACTTCTCATTTTCACACTTTTTCTCAGGTTAACAGTTCCAAAATGCAAATAACATCACTTGGTTGCAAGTATTCATGATGGCATGATTAGTGACAACCATGCACTTTTTTGTGTTTATGTCAGGTGGTCGTTGTCTATCGTCCACTCAAGGATTCATCGAGTATGAGAAGATAACAGGTCACGTCTTAAAGGCTGACCTAATGTCCACATTGGTCCCAAACAATGACAAAAGAGGCATTACCAAAGAATGCAAGGATCTGTGTGACTTGGATGCCGATTGTTCTGCTTTCAACATGGATTACAATTCCAGCGAATGCATTTCACTGAGAAGAGATTCAACTCTCAACAGACACGACCTGGAAATGACAGAAGCCACCGGATATTTTGAACCCATCTGTTTCCGATGTGAGTAATTGCTTCACATACATGAACTTTTCAAATGCGCTGCCAGAACCAGAGTTCTTGCCTTCTGAAATTGTTGTCAATAATTCGAGAATTATAATCAAAAGTTTTGTTAGAAATGTTGATATTATATGGCATTTGGCATTTGAACCAGCATGCAGCAGTCCATATATTTTCACCAATAAAACCTCAAGGGCAGATACGGGGGGGGGAACAAAGGGGGCAATTGCCCACCTTTAGCCAGCAAACATCGCCGCCGAGTATCCATAGAAAATTGCCCTCCCCAAAGCTGTAACATGTGATTGCCCCCTCCCCCTTAGCAGAATCCTGTATTCACCCCTGTTACACCTACATATAGTTTACTGAAATGCCTGCATACCAATACCCCACTAACCGTATTAATGGAACGATTGGTATCATGGTATTTGGCAAAACAAATATATGTATATTGGGACCAGCATTTCACATGTTTTCATTAAAATAAAACCAACATCATTGGTCGTACTGGCCAATTTATTGGTTAATGACAAAATACCAATATCCAACATTACTTATTGGAGCTTTATCTATCATTGTATTTAGCCATACTGGTATACTTCTTAGATCACATGTGGTATATTTAGCCATATTGGTACTTTAAACTTACTAATCCAATATTTTCACCAGTAAAGTCAAAAACTTGGTCCAATTACCGTTTTCAATACCACAGACTCATAATTTAATCACATTTTCATTAAAGAACTATATTGGCAGTAATTTCAGAAGTTTGGAGCTCATGCTATACGTATTTTCATTACACTGTTATGCTAAAGAAACTCAATTTGTTGAGCGCTTTCTTAAGACTATACAGCCAGATAACAAAATTATTACTTTGTTTAGCAAGAGGCTGTGGAAGAATTTGGACGTTTGAACGTCATCTTAATAAAGATCTTCGAGGCTACCTCAAAGACACCATTCAAAGCGTGACAAAAGCAGAATGTCAGGAAAGGTTAGTAAAATTAACTTGTTACTTCCGAGAGATAAGACAACAGTGTACCCGAAAATATCAGTTTGTTGATTATTTTTTCAGGTGTTTGTTTGAAATCCGATTTCCTTGTCGTTCTGCCATTTACAATCATGCCACTTCAGAATGTCGTCTGAGTAATGAAGATAGATTTTCCAAACCAGATTCGTTTGTTGATGCTGATGAAATGGATTACCTCGAGAATCAGTGCAGCAATATTTTAACGTCTCGTAAGCACACCTCATTTATTTTCTCTTCAAGTATACGAGTGTATACTCAAGTGTTTCGGTAACATTTCTATCTCTTTCGCCTTCCAGGACAATCGTCAAACTGTCAGTACACGGTGATGTCCCGTGATAATGTGCTATCGTTTGTCGATCGAGTGGTTCAAACAACTAGTGAAAGCGAATGTCAACGAGCCTGTGACAGCGAGCTTCAGTTTGTTTGCAGGTCTTATTCTTTCACTGGGATACAGGTAAGGAATTGGCATTCGTAAACAAGTGAAAACCAGTTTGTCATCTGTAAGACAAACAAGCACAGCTCGTACCTTTTTTTCAATGGCGGTTACCCACAGTTTTGTCACTTTTAATTAGCTTAAACATGAAAGAACGATCAGATAGCTTTAATTCTTCCTGGATTGAAATAAGCCATCTATGAGTTTTACGAGTCACAATTAAAAGTGATCAAACGAGCATGTTATTGGTTAAAAGATTTCCAATAACAAGAAAATTTCTTGAGATATAACTATATGACAATGCATGTACCAGCAAAACCAGTTCATGTATTATTAAAATGTTGGTATTATTGTTGGGTTTTTTTAAAAGCCTTGTAAGCTTTTGAAAATGGTAATATTTTTAATATACCAATTTAGTTTGGTCAAATTGGTAGGCCTATATTGAAAATATTACCATTTTCACTATGTATCAGACGAAGTATAGTTGACCTCATAGTTTCTATCTTGAAACTGTGTTGTCCTCTGTCTGCATGTTCAATTTCATATCAAAGGAAAATACACAACTCGAAAAATTGCAATCATCAGCTGATCAAGCAGAAATTCAGATCTTTGAAATAACTTAGGTAGTTTTTTGTTAGTTGAACAAGCCTATAAAGAGTATCACAATGTTATGAGCAAAATCATGAGGTAAAACATAACAATATTGAAAAAAAAATTATGTTTGACAAATTTAACTTTTGATCAAGTCTGGCAGTAAAGCAATAAAAAGCTCAAATGGTCACTCAAACTTTGCTTCCATTTTAGGGTACACGAAGTCCAGAATGCTACCTAAGTGCTGACACCAAAAATAGCGTCGGAGCTCAACTGCAAAACTACCCAGGAGCAAGCTATGTTGAGCGGATATGTCCACTTCCTCCTCCAGGCTCAGGTCTTCCAATTGGAGGCAATGTGGGCCCACCACTCTATAAGCCTGGACCACCGCCAATGCTGGGAGCACTTCTGCCACCGCTCTTGCCCCCTCCTGGCCCAGGAAAATATTCGCCATCCGTTCCAGGTCCCATTCCTCCACCCTATCCAGGTCCAGGAGGCTACCCGGGCCCACCACTATATTCCTTCAAGGGAAACCTGCCTCCCCCTCCTCAAGGCTTGTATCCCAGTCCAACCGGTTTGGTTCCCAATCCTTATCCACCAAAGCAAGGCATCAATCCACCACTACTGCCTAGTCCAGGTCCAACCAATTCGATTTCGAACCAGTATCCATCGGCTGCAAGTCCAGTATCAAATCAGTTTCCTCCTCCGGCTGCTCCAAACACAGGAACGGGATCATTCCCAGGATATCCAAATTCTTATCCTGCTTCATATCCGAGTCAGAACATCCCACCCCAACCTTATCCAGGGCAAAATCTTCCAAATCAGCCATATCCTGGACAAAACATTCCAAACCAGCCATATCCTGGACAAAACATTCCAAACCAGCCTTATCCTGGTTTTGGTCAATATCCTAATATAGGAAATGTGCCCGTATATCAAGGAAGTGGTTCTTATGCAGGAAATACGTATCCCGGACAGTCGGCGCCATATCCTCCTCAATATCCTGGCCGCTATCCAGGGCCCACTTCCCGGTGTGATTTTTCATCGGATTACATTTACGAGAAAACGATGGGTTTTGCCATTAGACCACTTGGAAGGTTATAATAACATTGTTTAAAATACAAACAACTACATAAAAATACGGTAATGATAAAAATCTATACAAATTCTTTGTTTTATGATTGTTGTAGAATGGAGCCTCTACCGGCCAGCATCGCATCTCAGCAAATGATTGGCGACTGTCTAAGAGCCTGTTCTCACGATGGCAGTCGATGTCAAGCTTTCATGATCCAATATCCATTTTCTCCATCAACAACGCCATGCTTATCCCTGGATCGTGGTATTGGTATGGAAAGGTCTCAACTGCTTCCAAGAGGCGATACGGCATATTTCGAAAAGATCTGTATCCGAAGCGATGCCACTGCTGGTAAGATTACCAATCCCATGATAGTTGGCAATTGGCCCTGAATGTTGACAATTAGCAGCAATTCAAAACATTCAGGAACATTTGCTTAAAATCTATCTCGCAGAAACTTCAGCAATTGTTTTTAACCTGAGTTGAATGACCCAACAAACATTAATTTGGTCTTTTTCACATTATTTAATAATACTGAACACCCAAAAGGCAAGCCTTGCGGAAGAATGTGGACATTTGAGAGAGTCGTTGGATTCCAACTAGATGGCAGTTACAATAAAGAATTACGTAACATGTTTTCGAAGGAAGACTGCGAAGAAGCTTGTTTGGCAGAAACTGCATTGCCCTGCAGGTAGGCCTACTTGTTTTCCCAATTTACAAAATCGTTTTGATCCTTCATACTATAATAACATTATTTTTAGATCTGCTGTCTATGTGTACAATCTTCAGCTTTGCAAAATGAGTTCAGAAACTCGGCGTACCAGACCAGAAGCATTTCGATATGTGGGTAATGATGTGGACTATTTGGAAAATCAATGTGCACCAGGTGCGTTCAATGATGTCTATAACACTTATCATCATATCTCATCGCAGCTATTATTATAAAAGAATGCTATCTTTTCAGAACCTAGTGAATGTGAATACACTGATTTGATCAATAAATTCAACCCATTTACTGATCGTCTGACCGTTCGAGTCTTAACACTTGAAGAGTGTAAAAAATCCTGCGACGAAGAGAAAGAATTCGTCTGTCGTTCAATGTCTTTTGACAGTCAGACCAATGACTGTTACTTGAGTGCCGAAGATCGGCTCAGCACACCGGCTGGACCAAACATTATGATTGACAGACCGGGATTCACTTATGGTGAAAAAGGTGGCTGTGGACAAGGTGAGAACTAAGTCACTTAAAATTAATTTAAATTGAAGTACTGTATGCAATCATGCTTGTACTTCACATTCAATAAAATCCGTATATTGGTCATAAAAACTGTAGCGGAAGTGGGACTTTTCCATTAAAAATAGAACCAAAACTACATTGAGTTTGAATTATTGCCTCTTATGCTCTAAATCTGTTAACCCTGTGTATATTTATTATACTTCTTTAATAATACATTAATAATAATAATTAATAATACATAGTCAACATTAGTTCATGTGGGTGAAAATAAGTTTTTAAAAGGCATTAAGATTGCCTTTTTTAAGTTAATTCTATCAAGGATATTACCCATTTAAAAATGCAATTTATGCATTTCCTATTTCATTAGATCATTCTGCATATTTTGTAAAACGAATAAAAAGTTAAATTACTGAATTTTATTTTACTTTGAAACTATCACAATTAAACTTTAAAAAAAAAAAACTGAAAGCTATATATCCGTGAATAAGGAAGCTTGCAAGTATACAAATAACACTCGTATAAGTAAATAACTGAATGAAATATCATTCGAGCAATGGACCGTATAGTTAAAGAGTGGGCAACAACAGGCAATAACCTTCGTCATTGTAGTTATTTATTTATAGCTATTTTTTTCTCATTCCATTATTGTTATTATTTACAGTGAAAGTGGATTGTACTCAGACGGAAATGTTAGTGACTCTTCACTTTGGCGCGCCATTTAGTGGACGAGTTTATGCTAAAGGAAATCCTCAACTTTGTTTTATTCCCGGAAATTCCCAAACACAACTAACAATGAATATTCCTATTGGAACACAGTGTGGAACAGTCGAAGAGGTACATATTTACATACAAGGTCCATTTTTTTAACCAAATTAAATGAACATGCCTCATTCCCAAATGTTTACTGTCTTAGATAGGAAATACTAGCTATTTTTTACCAAAATATATATAAGAATAGGAATTTTTTCCAAAAATATAGAAATACTATATAGGAATTTTTTCTAAAACAATTGGACTATTATATAAATTCTTTTCCAAAAGTAAAGAACTATTATTGTATTTGCTTCCTAAAATACAGCAATAAACTAAAATTATCGCCATATTAGTAGACTTTTTAAAAATACGAGAATTGTTTTCCAAAGTATATGATTTTAATTTAATTTTAGTATGATAATATATACCCTACTACATAAAATGATAACCCATTTCAAATTTAGAAAAATTTTCAGTAACAGAAACTGCCTTTCCTCGTTATAGATATAAGTTTTAAAGGGTGAGTTCAACTTTAAAACTGGCGAAAAGGTTCCCCAATTTTAAAGGTGGTGATGCATTAAAATCTCATGACATTTACAGAAAGTATAGACATAATGTTAGTAAAAAGTTATAAATAAAGGGGGAAAATATATTAAATAGCTATGTAGGGCAATTGTGACCCCTGAATGAATTAGTTTGGGAGACAGAGAAATACAGTAGGTATTCAGTGAGATTGTGAGCTGGTCAAGAAAAACATAAACAGAGCTCAGTCCAAAGAAAAAAAAACCTGTTTGAAAGGGTTATTGCTAAACTCTTTAATTTCACCCTTCCACGGCTAATTCCATGCAAATAAATGACTGTTTATATATATATTGCAGAGTCAAGGGCGTTATGCAAATGAGATTGTTATTCAGCAGCATCCGGTTATTATGACTGATCACGACAAAACCTATCGAGTTGTTTGTTCGTTTGACATGGCAGACAAGACATTGACCTTCTCACCTGGTGGCGGAGGCGCAATCGATGTGACGTATGGGTGATTGCCATCTTAATTTATTTGATTTTAATGAATCCGTTAGGCTAAGATTAGATCGGTGGTAATTAGCAGGCCATCTGATTGAGTATATTTTGGTTAACAGCATTCCTCGTCTGGGGGGTCCTCCTCCCCTAATTGCCAACACGGCACCCACACCCAACGTACGCCTGCGCATCACTGATCGAAGTGGGCAGGACGTGACGGCGGTCAATTTGGGGGATGAATTGTACTTTCGAATCGAGCCTGATCCATACAGTATGTTACGCCTATTTTAAAATTTAGTAAATTGCCATTCTATATGTACGTGGAGGGATGGCATTTGTGTCGTAAAGTAATCTGTATCTTTTTTTCAGGTGCATTTGGAGTTTTCGCAAAAAACTTGGTGGCGAGGAGCGAATTTCTGGACTACTTACCACTTTTGGATAACAATGGGTAACGACAAAAAATAAGTTTCATTAAGTGGATTTAAATTTAGAAGTTATTCTAAACTGGCTGCCCGAAGAGCAGCTACACTCGAATGACAATTTATCATAAAAAAACATCATCTATCCAAAATTACAATAATTTGGAAAAGCCAGTTTCAAAATGTAACACAAGATTTTAAATTCTTCATTGTTATATTTTTCAAACATTTAGAATTTCCTGTGGTTGCCACATTTTCCTATAGGTGCGTTTATGTAAGCAGCTGAAAGCGGGAAAGCTGCAGCTCAAAGCTGATAGCATTGTTTTTGCCATTGAATTTGTATGGTAAGAACAACGCTATCAGCTTTGAGCTGTAGCTTTCCCGCTCTCAGCTGCTTACATAAATGCACCTTTAGCTCTGCTACTTCATATCAAAATTTCTCAACCATCTCCCTCCTACAAATGTATATTCCCGTAAAAAGTTATGTCCAACATAGTCGTATTCTTTGCACATTGATCCAAAAATAAATGATAGGCCTACTTACACCGTTAGTGGGTTAATAAAATTCAGCATTTAAGGGAAAGTCTAGTCTTGCTACAAGTTATGTTTAAAAAAAATGGAACAGAATTCTAGGAAAGTACAATGATATTATAATGTCATTAGACTTATCATACTTAAGAACTCACGACAATTCCAAAAGACATTTTAGGCGCCATTTTGCCATACGTGGATATTAATGGCACCATTTACGACGTGCATGTTTCAATTTCGCTTTTTTTCTTTGGAGTACTCATGCGTGTGGCATTGTACAAAGGTCGCTAATATTACCAAGTTCACCACAATATCTGAATATCTTAAAATATGGCTACTTTTTTATGAAATTCATTTTCAAACAAATCACTCTGTTTTTAAATAAAAATGCATTGAATGGTAAATCCAATTAACATCTCATTTCCCATGCCTTTCATCATTTCGAATTGTCATCTTTCTTACAAAGAGAGACTTTCACTTTTAAGTAAAACTCGGGAATATATACGTTAATCCATTTAAAGTTTTGTTAAGAAAGTCCTTTTCTAATAAATCTCTCATTGCACACCATCAATTTCAGCATGTGTATTTTTAACCATTTTTAGGTGCCCTACTGATCCCAATGTGTTTCCAGCATTGGACATGGAGAGAGGTACCCGAGCCCTAACAGGCCCATTTAAAGCATTTCGCTTTGCCTCTACAGGAAGAGTGAATTTCGAAGTGCAGATTCAATTTTGCCAAGATGCTTGTCAATCCGTAAGATCTAATTACATTTAAGGCAAAATTATCCACTTCTCTTATTATAAAATAACAATTTTCTTGCTCAGGGTCGATGCACATATGGAGCTACTTTCGGGCGTCGTAAACGAAATGATTTCCAGACTGACCAAATGGAAGCCGCGTCAACGTCCAGATTAAAAAGTGAAACAACGTCAGTTGGCAGTGAAGAATGGCCAGACTATACCGAAATGAAATCCTTAGAAATGAGCACATTGATCTCGAGTGACTTTGTCATTGAAACAGAGCAAGTAATTAACAGCACCAATGTAACAATGGAAGTTACAGACCCATTAATGGGGCGCTCGAGTAATGCAGAAATTCCAGACATGTCTGAAAGAACTAGTCCTGACCCAATACAGCCTGCAAGCACTTTAACTGAATCAAGTTCAGCCAACCAACAAGACATTCCAGTCGAGCAAAGTTGCGATGAAACCAAAGGATGTGCTAATGATCCAGCAGTAATATCCAATGTCCCCATTACCCAAGTATCACAGTCCACAACAACAACCACCTCAACAATACCCTCCACGATAAACGATTTCATAGGAGCCCTCTCACCCAATGTTCCAGATGGTAGAGCAACTGCATCAGAATTACGACAACAGCCAGGGATATTTCACTGGCCACAACCATCATCGCCCTATGGCAGGTCCATGGACATCAAAGATCAGAACACACAGAAACCAATTGATTATCAATTCTTACCAAAAAACGTTTCACCGTTTACACCACCATCTCAACCAACGACAAAAAAAAGTAATTTAGACGTGGAGGAAGAGTTACCGGAAGAAAACAAGGGATTCTTGCCTAGTGAAATTCCGCTTCGACTGTCTCTGACTGTGGCTGGAGATGTGGATTCGGACAGGAGATCCAATCCAATTACAGTAAATGAGGGAAATCCTTACAACACTGATATTTTTGGAGCAGGGAGTAGGAACACCAACTTTAATTCAATCTCAGGTGAAAATTAAATATAACTCGAATATTATAGGCTGTCCAGTTAGGGGTAGATCAATAGGAAAATAGGCATCATTACATCATGTGATAAGTTTTGGAACATGAAATGACAAATTTCTTATCACATTGCATTCACAATTAGAAAGGTACTACTGCAGTCGAACTATAATAATCAATATTAATTTGTCTCATGGTTGGCTACTCCTGCACTGTCTATTCCAATTAATTATCATTATTTTTCTTATTTTGGTATACTGGACAATTGGAATTTCCTAGGAAGTTTCAAAATCACCAATATTAGTGGTTTTACTAGTGCCATTACTGGAAGTGTCAATGCCTTGAATCAATAATTCCATCACTACACCTAATGCTCTTTTCCAATTAAAATTCCAAAATCACAAATATTATTGGTATTAGCACTATATACCAATATTGAAAATAGAAATCCCAGTATACTGTACCAGCAAACCCATATTTCAAGAATCAATGGATCCACTGCTTAATAATAGAGGGCATGCTGACCATTGCTCAGCCTACTGGTATAGAAACTATGGTCAATTCCATAGAAGCAATAATACAAACAACATAGATTCATCGTACTACTAGACTAATTGAAATCAGACCCATTTATGACAGATCAATTTGAATACTCTAGTATCATTCTAATTTTGAACACATTATAATTCCACAATATTCGAAAATTCTGAAAATCGTATTCTGGCAGTTTAAAAATTTCAGAAATAAAAATGTTTGCCTTCAAAAAAAATTTAAAAAAAACCAATCAATGTGCCTATCCTTACTTCGGACAGCATCAACAGGGATAAAGCCTTTAACTATATAGTCTTCAATCAATCTTATTCATTTTTATTTTTCTCTTTTATTGAATTGCAGGTGTTGAACATTCATTACCGGATTTCATCTGCTCTCCAAAATCCACAGTGATAGCTTCCATAGCCTGCATTATCCTAATCCACCTGGTGGTCATTTGCGGCGCCACAGTTTGGTGTAGGCGTCGGTATCGGTTGAAAAACCCCTCGAAAGAACAAGAGATGATGTCCAGTATTCCCGAATCGCCTACCAGAAGTTCAAAATCAACGGAAAGCAGCAGCAGTTCTAATCGTCCACTATTTTATAGGCCATCGCCAACAGATGGAGCTTTCAGAGGAAACGAATTCTATAATCTATTTCCAAGTGCACTGCACCATTCGCCAATAGCAATGGATCCGACCCATTGGATATCCCAAACAAATTCACCAGCAGCCAACAACTCAAACGACTCTTCCGAGGAGATCTGACAAGTTTTTTACACCCACTATGTAACGTGATATTATTTAATCATCTATTTAGCAAACTATTTATTATTTTTAGAATATTATAGCTTATTGTTTTATTGACAAACTCCAATTACCCCTTCTTTAATTGGGGTTATGTTTTACAATGTGAGCAACAACAAAAAACACTTCCTTCCAGTTTGTTAACCTCAGCATTTATTTGCAATGTTTTGCCTCCCAATAAGTAATTTATAAGTTCAATTGGAAGTGCATAAACGTCGCAACAACATCCTTTGGCTACATGTAAAGAGATGTTAAGGCTTAAATTGGGAAAACAAACTACTTGACTGAAAAATTTTGCTCAGGGTAGCAATATATCATCGTAGTAGTGAATGCATGCATGCATGACTAAATCTCATATTTTTTGTTGGCTTTTGAACCATGCATGAAATTTAATTAAGTTTTGAGGAAATCGCTGATCAGAGCAGATGATTTCTTTGTATAAAAAAGCTAATAAGGTGCTTGTATCATTTGCAATGTTAGCTCATAATAAATTTAAACAAGGACAACTAGTTTAAACCATTAAGACGAAAATGCATTTATAATATCATATTAATGTAACTTAATTGCACCTGAGTGAAACAGTCTTTTTTAAATATTTGTCTTTATAGAAAAAACATGTAAAACTATTATCAATCTGGTACCTCATTTTACGAGGTGCCAAAATGAAAGCAATTTCGTTTATTTTCTCCCTTTTCAACCAAACAAGTTGTCACTCTCTAAATTATAATAATAATAAGAAACATTCACATTAACATATGAACTCAACTTTGATTGGAAACTTTTTACTGAAAATTTTTTGAAAACAATTAAAGATTTTTTTCATTATTATTATTTCAAGGTGGTGAGAACTGGCCACCATCTTGTTCCAAATGTTACAAGGATGGTTTGATTTGTCAGTAGTACAATTACTACTATTATTTATGAAGAATAAATACTCATAAAGGTTTAAAATTTGACAAAACAAAATTCCTTAGCAGTGGGAAAATTGAGAAATGTATTCTTATAGACAATTTTCTTAAGAATGTTAAAACCCGGTTTTGTACATCGTGCTAAATGATACTTTTTTCGTTTATTTTTTTTTATTTTTTTTTGTAAATCATCTCTACATATATATGGTAGGACATAATTTAATTTTTGAGTATGTAATTGTTTCACAGTATATCGCATTTTTCACCATTAAAATCATATTTATTGGGTTATGGTTGATATACACAAGCTATTGGGAACAAAAATGTCCCTTTTTTAGCTGTTTATAAATTAATTGATTCTATTGCTGGGGGAGTTGTTTGGGTAGGGTTACCAATTTTGGGGTACACATTTGTGCTTTTTAGTTATATATTTTTAGACCTGCTGAAACTAGCGTTATTTTTTCACTTGTATTTCATTCATATATCCGTAATATTAGCTATCATAAATGCGATTTTATCCTTTATGTGAACTGCATTTACAAAATAAATTTTTTTGCAGAAATAATACGTTTATTTCCCATGAATTACTAAACAGAAGTATAATTTCAATTTTTCAAACTATTAGTAAACGACTTTTCGTGGTTAGTTTAGAAGCATAAACTGGCCATAAACCTAAAAAGTAATTTCCTCAACTGAATCAAAAAATATAATTAACTATTTAAAAATCTTCCTCAAGCTCAGTGCTCATTCAACTGTACCATTATTTTTACACATTAAATTATAAAAGCATTACAAATCTATAAACCAAAAGAAAATTTAAAAAAAAATTCCTAACCTGTTGAAATCTTTAGTCAATAAAAAATATCCCCTTGGGACATTTTCCGAAGCATTCAAGTGGACAAATTATTAAAATAATGTGTTTGTTGCATGCAAACGTTTGTTTAATGCAAGAGTTAATGCAGATAATTAATGAAGAAAAGCAACATCAAAGGAGAACGAAGCTCTTCCTTAACAAGTCAGGAAATAATTACTAACAGATTAGCTTGCCTACAAATGGAAGTTCAATTCGCTTCCCTAAAAGCATATAATTTTACATTGACACCTATTAAAATAGAAGTTGAACTTCCAGGTTGAGATTCTCAAATTTTAATTTAGACAATTCAAGAAAGGTAATTAACAATTCTGGGATTTTTCCATTATCGAAATGGCTTTACAATAAGAAAAAATGCAAACATTTGTTATGCATCAAAAATATAATATCCATTGAAGAAACTCCAGCCTAATAATCTATTGTAAAATCACCAATGGTGTGACCCTTCCACTGTATACAATTCGTTTATTATCAAGGAAGCAAACGAAGAAGAAAGTAAGACAGGTTTGAGATTCCTTCGTCCAGAATACGTTTAAAAGGAAGCCAACGGATATTTTCAGCTTCAACTGAGCTTTTACACACATGGGAAGGCTAAAGGAAAAATCCTGTTAAAGCACAAACTAGTTCTTATATTATTATTAAAAAAGTAATGCAAGTTCAAATAACACCAGCTGGCTAGTCCGGCATTTTAAAATTTATTTTTTTAAAAAAAAGTCATTTCCCACGTACACCGTCAACCCGGTAAGATCAGTATTGTTTAACAATGTGTCACACCGATTAACCGTACATGAGTTAATAATATAATTACTTCTTCAATACATTTTATGGACACATAAAAGTGAAATTATTGAATCGTCTCAAGATCTGTTCAACACCTTTCTCACGAATCAGCTCTTTACTACATGTGCTGCATGAAAGAATTAGCATTGAGGAAAATATATCGTTGCTGCAAGTTGGGGGTCAGGGTGAAAAACAACTTAAAAAAGTGATAATTTTAAAAGATTCTGGCAGGACTAAAGTCAAGGTAAGAACACATAAAGATTATCTTAATACTGCATTTAGTATTGGTTTATATTTCATTCATTTCTTGAAGTTTTGGTGACTTATAACACACTCTTAAAAAGTACCAAAATCAAGTATACCTTCATTTCATTGAAAAAAAATTACTATAAATTTAATCAAGATGAAACAAAATTATGGATATAGTGTACTAGGAAATACAGTATTTTTTTTTGGAATTTATGAAACTCATCACAAAATAATCAGCTGCATTAGTTAGCATTTAAGTTTGTGATTCTGTAGGTTATTATTGTAATTTAACGCTTTTAATCGGCTTATTTATCATTGTGTTTTCAACATACATGTATGTTGACTGAAATTACTTGACAGTTGTCTCACTAAGAATACATAAAAAGTAAAAAAAAAATTATCCTGAGACTTCAAAAAGCTTGTCTAATTGCCGATGCAGCTTTAACAGTTTTCCACTAACATATTAATTAATTTTCAGAGGGAAAAAAAGTTGTAAAATTTTTAGTAAATTCTATTATAGTCATGCCAGCATGCAGAATATTGCCAAAAGCAAACGACATTTTAATTCCATAAAATTAAAAAGTGATAACAATACTGCAGAGTAATTGGTACTATTTCTTTAATTCCTTGAAAAAAGTGAATTTTTTTAAATAATACTTTTAATTAAAACTAATGGGTGGTCTATACATCCAAAGAATTACTAATATTGAATTTGAGTACTTTCTATACTGTCCACGTGAAAATTATTTATATTGAAATGTAATGGGTTTTTCGTTAAAATTTAAAATAACTATAAAAATATTCAGAGATTATTTTTGATAGAATAATATTAGCCAATGTGGGCAGGGGTGGACGGAGGGCATTGACCTAAACCTCACACATTTCACAGATTTCTTCTTCTAACTTTCCTCCATTTTTTATATTACAGAATTTTTAAATATATTTTTCATTTTTACAATGCTAAAAAAATGAAAAAGGATTAAAACTGAGTGGCTTTATGGCAAAGACTGCTGTAGGTAAAGTGCTCTAATCCAAATAAATTAAGCATTGTACCTCGTTTAAAACTAGCACTTCAAGAAACACTAACAACAAGAAAACAAGAATGTTTCTGTAGTTCAATTGAACATTCTTGTTGGCTTTATACTTTTCCAGGTATAAACACCTATAGATTTCACGAACAAATTAATAAATATGAAAATTAACTGATCGTTTTATTTTAAAAAACTCAGATAGATTAGTTTTGATTATTAAATTTCAGGAATGAGTAAAATGTTATTATCATTGCAATATACATTATATGCAATACATTACTATACATATAGTAGAAAATAATCATTAATTTTAGTCAGGTAATTGCATTGTCAACATTAACTTTAAAGTAAGACTACAACTGACCTTCTAAGTTTCGCATAGCCCAGCCGCAACAATCAAATATTTTGTAAAATAAAGAATAAATAAAAAATAAACGGTTTTTTTTAGATCAATAAATTATATAACCACAGGAGTATTTGCTAACCCTCTAATTACACTGCCACCATCTCCCCCCTTCAAACCAATGAAGCCATTGAGCAGCCCCCCCCCCCTCCTCCTCCAAAAAAAAAAAAAACAGCACCCTCTACATTCAGTGTGTGGGGCGTGCTAATAGTGGTACTAATTTGTTTTTCAGTTTTTCCACAAATTACCTGTAAGAAAAATAGGGTGAAGGTACCAGTACTGTACGTATATACTTTTAGCATAGAATGCCCAGTGATGGACAATAGAATTATTTACCAATGCCATGTAGCAGTTTCTTAATTGCCTATAAATAACTCATCATTCCTTAAGGTTCCTATGACTCCCAACTATGAAAACAAACATTCCATTTCCAATATTCAAGGTTCAGCTCAAACTTATACTTGGCACCTTCCATTGAGAATATTACCTGTCAAGGACAGGCTATGGTCGCCTTACTATGTGATAGGGTTTGTCATTGACCATGTCATGATTATTATGTCCTGTCATCATAATGGTGTTGGGTATAAGTGAGTTGCAGCCCAGTAGCCAGCTCAGCAGAAATGGGGGGATGCAGCAAAACATTTGTCCCATGTATAAGGTATTGCAAGAAATTTCAAATGGAGGACATGGCTACCCCATGTCCACTTGCCGGACAACTGAGGAGTTGTCAGGCAAGTGACCTGATCCCGAATTCAAGATATTTAAAGTAGGAATGGTCACTCCAAATATTTTACAAGCAAGTATTTGATATAAACTAGGTATAGTAATACTTCTATACATATTACAAATGAAATCAGTGAAAATTATTAATGCAAGAAATATTCTGCCTGTGTATTAATTAGAAAGTTATCTCAAGAAACAAACTTTAGGTTTATTACTGGTGCAATCGCACTATACTATAGATTCTTGCAGATGTGGCTCGTAAACCTCTTCTTAGTATCACAAAATAACACGCTAAAATGCAATTTGTGTTTAAAAAATGGTAATATGGGCAAGACACTTACATAAGATGAAAGGTTAACAGCATTGATGACTATTAACGATTATGCACTAGTAGTATTATCAATAGCAATTATCTAAGTCATATGTTATATTCTTGTTACTCTTGTGTATGCATAACTTGCTAAATTTTACAAGATTAAAATCAAATTTCGTGCTAACATTTAATAAATATTTTCTGAAACTTTATAAGTGCTAGAATTGCATGTTTACCGGCGATTAAACTATATATATAAAAAATACCAATCTTAAAATAAATAAATTGGCATAATTGGGGGGGGGGGAGACAAATAGGGGGCTAAAGCTCCTCTCATAAATTGTTAGAAAAGCCAAAGTCCCAGCCTATTTGAATCCAGTGCCAGAGTTCAAGAGCACAATACAATGGAGTTTATTTATCAGAACTGTAGAATGCAGCGCCCCCCCCCCTCCTCCTTCCAGGCGCGGATCCAGTGATGGGCACTAGCAATGACACCCCCCATCCCTTAAAATGTTCAGACTCAAACTAGAAAAAATGGGAAAATATGCAATTTTGGTGCTTTTAGCCCATTTTTGAGTGTTTTTTAGCACAAAAAAATCGCCTGCAGCGCTATTTTGTGTCAATTTTTTTCATTGCCGACATGCAGAAACCTTTTAATTTTTGCATATAGCCAAAAATTTTGGAACATTTTTTTGGGTCTGGGCTCCACCGAAATGGATTTCTGGGAGTGGCCCTGACCGTGATTCCCTAAAACCAAAGTCTGGATCCGCTAATGCATCCCCCCCCCCTTTATCCTTCTTGAGTTCATGATTGTCTAAGTGTCAAACAAGTTCAAAGCATGCATGATATTCATTTCAAAGTATATTAGTGTTATTTTTCATGTAATAAAAAAATGCACGGTTTTTTCCTTTAGTTTCCAGTGACCAACAATTAGAAAAAAAACAGCCATAATCTTGAATTATCGTGCAGCAAAACAAACACGGATTTTGTTATTGCTCATGTCCCAGACTAATTTGCCAATGGAATTTGGTGAGATATAAAAGGAAAGTAATGCAAGGTTATTCCATTAAATTGTACCCAAATAAATATAAACACAGAGTATACTCCCACCCTCTCCCCTCCCCTTCTGCCATTGAAAACAAATGTATACAACGTGGCAGTAAAGGTACTGACAACAATATGTATACCTGCAGGTTACCATTATAATTTGTCTATATGCTCCCCTATATTTACAGCTCCTTCTAACTGAAAACACCTTTTTCACACTCGATTCATGGGGTCAGACAAAAGTTTCTCAACAATGTTTTCTTGGAATGTTACGGCATAATAGCCAGCAATGCATGCATGCAGCTGCCATTAAAAATCATCAACACACAAAAAAGTTCAAAGAAAATAGTTTCAGGCAAAGTTGAAAAGAGTGCCGCTATAGCCAACTGCAAGTATTATTACAATAAAACCTGAAATTATTTCGACAGTATACAGTAGAGAAATGATGGATGAAATTTGCTTTGATCAATTGAGCTACTTTACTATGAATAAAAACCACACAAATTGAAAACATATTTATAGACCTTGACTAGATAAGTTCACAAATACTGAACTGTAGTTGAACTTAAAAAAATTCTGAAATTCAATGTTTGTGAAAATGCGAATTCATGCCGCAATCTGGACAAATCCAGAACATTGGATCCATACTTCTTGAATATAGCCACTTCAGCCACTTGATTAGATATTGACAAACCCAATTAAATTATTTAAGTTTGAAAATTTATTGACTAGGCCTATATACGAGTGCTCGTGCTCTCAACCAGGGGCGGATACAGGATTTTGCAAAGGAAGGGGGATGGGGGTAATAAAATCGCATATTACAGCGATGGAGAGGGCAATATTATTTTCCTTGGATACTGAGCAGCAATTTTGGCTGGCTAAGGGGGGGGGGAATTCCCCCATTTCCCCCCCCCCCCTCGTATCCACCCTTGCTCACAGCTATCAGTTCAATAAGATTGTGATTTGGTGAATTCAGAAAGAAAAATACTAATCATGATTACTTCAAAACACCAAGAAGCCAGGTAATCTGCTTAATCGTCCATTATGCATTAGTCATAGAGGAGTAAACATTATCCATGAGAAAAAAGATGCTGATTGGTTGCTTCCCATTTCGTTATTTTCTTTTATTGAACAGGGTATAAACATATAGTAATTAAGCGGCATTGTATCTGTTTGCAAAAATTCATTGAACATAAGAATTCCGTTCTTCTAACGTATTTTAATTGGATAACTCCATGTGAAAAATAAATTTTCTGCAGAAAACTAATTTCAGTGTTAATGTGACAAATTTTGGCAGTGATGTTCTACAGATATGCAACCTGCATAAAAGTTGCAGTAGAATCATGATCAGCTTCTGCAGAAATCGTGTTGAGGCTTAGTTTTCTGCAGTGCATTAAATGTAAATTTTCTGAAGAAATCCCTTATGCACCTTAATTCGGAAGATTTTTGTAGCGACTGGTAATATTAGTGCTCTAATTTACCTTAAGATCCTAGATGGACTTTAATATAGTCATGTATGTAAACATAATACCTCCTAAATTGCCAAAGTCAAATAAAAGTCATTGAGTGAAGGTATGGATATCCAATACAGCAAACATTTGAACTATATCCATAATTTGTTTTATGTGTTCTATTTTCAAAATGAAATTTAAAAATTATGAATGAGAAAATAAGATCAGAAGAAAGGAATGAGAGACTGTTAGCAGCCTATACATTTAAAAAACTATACATTTTCGAATCAATTATATTATTTTTAATTCTACCTCATCAATATATGACATTAGCATTATACTTTTTCTTAAAAATTTAAACTGTCTGGTGTAAGGCATACACATTTCTGAAGTTCCTGTCAATTTCTAAATATGTTCCATTTGTTAAATTTATTCAGATGGATGTTGTTGAGAGGATAACATTCCGTGTCTTATGTGTTAGCAGATTCCTCGTTTTATTATACATCTTATCAACTACAGAAGGTATAGTTTCTCAGTACTTTACGAGCGATATATATATATATTTACAATTCCAGTCTGTTTTCATATTATAAATACAGTTCATTTTGACTTTCAGCTCAAACAGAATGTCCCAATGATGAATTCACATTTGAGAGGACGGCTGGGGTCACCATTACATCATCACATTTTCTATTTAGTGAATTGCACATGATTGAAAATACGGCCAATGCCACCTGGCAATACGAATGCTATTTTCTGTGCAAGGCAACGTCCAACTGTGGTGGATTTTATGTTGATCATGTTCAAGGAAATTGCCGTTTGCTACCCATGACTTCATCTGCATTCAGATTAGCATTTCAACCCCATGCAGGAAGTTACTTTGAGAAAATATGCATTCAAGGTGGGTTGCTTTGCATTTGAATTAATTTATGAAAAAGCGTTTTTGAAGAAATGGTAGAAAAGGTATATATGTAGTTTATGTACAAATATAATTGCATTCATCAAAATTATAAATTAAACATAGTCTTCTTGTTTTTATTGGCCATGAATTTAACAACTAGTTACAAGCTGGCTATTTTTCTTGTTTATTAATTTAAGAGATTATAAAGAAAATCACTCATTTGCATGTGGTGTTATTATAATTTCATTTAAAAACTGTGCAGGTAAAACGCACAAGCAAAATTTTCAGAATTAAGGTGATGAATTTCTGCAAAAAAAATTGAAATTAAGTTCTGCGGAAAGCTAAAGTTCTTACAAAAACCCTGATTTTGCTTGAATTTTCATGACAAAAAGTTCTCCATTATATTCTAATGCATTATTCGCATAAGAACTAGTATTTATTTTAAAGATCCAACATTGCTGATTATACATCTAGTATAGAAATAAGCATTAAGTGTTTGAAAATCATTTTCAGAAATTTATGACAAATTAGGATATATTATATAATACTTCCTTAACATATAGTATAAATGGATTTTATTATACATATCCTTGACTTTCTCGGGTATTTTTGGAATTTTTTCTGACATTCTAAGTCAAGTATAAGCCCTGTTTAAGCAGTTTACATTTACGCAGACCATAAATGCAACTATTTCTTAAAAAAAAATAGCTGTAGGCCTCTATATTTATTTTCACATAGAAAATAACATATTAATTTTTTTTAATTAGCCCCAGAATGCAGTCAGCAATGGGCATTTGATCGCGTTGTCGGGATGGAACTAGCGGAACATAACGACAAAATCCTAGAAAATGTGACATCAAAATCAGAGTGTCAGTTGAAATGTTTGCAAGAGGTAGAATTCGAATGTAGATCAGCAGAATACAACTACGACAGAAAGATCTGTAGTCTAAGCAAGGATGATCGAAGAAGTTCCCCAAAGGCATTCCAAATCTCGAAGGAAAATATTGACTACTTAGAAAATCAATGCATCAAAGGTAAGTGTATATGATAGTACTTTTAAGGGAAGTGGGGGGAACTATATTCATAATCCAATTAGAAATACGTTTAAATTGCTTAGGATGTTGGTTGTGGTGCTTTTAATTTACTGCTGCATTGTTATAAATATATACAAAAAGTTTCTCTCAAACTTGAACACGCAAAGTGGAATGTGACATGTACGTGTGTAAAGGTGCAATTATAGCAACTTGCTTCATGTTTTATTTATTGCTATTGCTTAGCCAAGTTAGTCAGTTGCCTAAAAGATTAGTGAAAATATGTAGCCTCGTGCAATGTCAAAAACAGATTTTTCTTACATAAAAACGTATATACCACCCAGGTAGAAAAATTTTCTCATTAGCAAAACGTCAAAAATGTAGGCCTAAACTCAAACTTGGTTGATGTATACAACATAACAAAAAGTTCAAAATATTTTGAAAATTGTTTGCTTAAATATATTATGCTGGCTATTTGGGGGAATATATATATACTTGCTGATCTCAACCTTTACCAGAATTTCATTTCTAAACATTAATTCTAGGATTCACGCGACCACATATATTTAGCAATTAGTTAAAAAAAACATTTTTGAAAACAAATATCCATTGCCATTCAAATTCTCCTGACATTCCAAATATGTTATGTTGTGGAAATCGTGTTATAACTACATAAACAATCTTCCACATTCAGGTATAGGTTATAGTTGAAATTTGAGTTTCCAATATCAATATGAAACTTGCACAAAGGCCCACACTGAAGTAGTACATGATCACTTGTGACATTTTAATGACTACTTGCATGTAAAAATAAACTTAATGATGTAATTAAGTGGCAAAAGTGCCGGATGAGATTCTGATGTGTTGAATACGAGATTCTCTGCACGCAAACGATGTTTAATTTTGAAAGGAAAAAAAAAAGGAAATGATTGAAAGATAAAGCTTTTGGGCAAATATAACATTAAATTCCCATTATTTTTCGCGGTTTCTATTTAGTGCCAACTAAATGCATCTTCAGCCGAAAAGCTCGGACATTCTCCCCATATGCCCTGGCAAAACTGACGAAGAACATGGATGAAGCCAACTGCAGAGAAAAGTGCAAAAGTCACGACGCCTTTGTGTGCCGAGCATTTATTTACAAGAAACAAACTCAAGAATGTTTATTGAGTTCAGACGACACATGGAGTGTTGGCCCAAAGGCATTCAGCCAATCAGAAGATTCAGATTATTACGAAAAGACAGACTGTCTGGACGGTTGGTAATGTTAATTCTATTCAATGGATACGTGTCAATAGCGAGTAATCAAAAATTTGGGCAAGTCATTTGGTGGCATTTAGGCTAAATAATGCAATTTAACAATAGTTCTAGTAAAATTAAGCGGGTTTTAATAGCGTGGCAAAATCTCCTCTCCAACTTTCCCAACGGCGTGATTGTATTATTGTAAACATGTGAAATAACCGATATAATTGAAGCACCTCATTACGAGGAGAACAACCAAGAAATATTATAGAAAAAAATTGGAAAACAAGATTAGTGGAGGGAGAATATAAAGACAATTTGAATTTAAATAGCGTCTGAACTGAAACTAAAAGTGGCCCTTGGCATCTTGTGATAATTGAGTTGAAACTAATTGCACTGGATGTGCCATCAATCACCCAACCAACGATGGAACTCCTCAACCAATTAGGAAGAAATATTAAAAGAAACGTTTTATTTAAACTCTAAATATTTTATCTCAAATATTTTCACTCTCAGTTTATTTTTAAAGTTTTTTTTTATAGTCACTAAGAACCACTGTATTCACTGCATTTCAAAATTAAAGTGAATTAGACATAAATTATTAATTAATATCATAAATCTAATTTTCCAATTAGATTTACATAGATGCTCAAAACTTTCTGAAACCCCTGTAAAGCTTATCATGATTTTAACATTCATCCCATGCATTAATTGTTAATCAATTTCTGAGACAAAAAAGACTAAACTGTATAGCTGTGTACACACTGTCATCATTTTGAATTAATATTTAATAAAGATTGATTAAACACGAGATTAATATTAATGCCAGCCTAATAGTTAAATAAAATTTAATTGAACTGATTTTATTTCCGAAAAAATAATTGTTTAACGCAATTAATGCATGTAGATAATTTCAGAGTAAAGACTATTTACATTAAGCAAGCTATCTGAAATGTGCTAAAAAAATTATTAGAGCATTTATAATTTGTTATTCAACACTTATCACAATTTATATAATCGAATTCCGTTGATTATATCACTTATGTCAAGCAATGAAAATAACATCATCTTATCAAAGTAGCTGTCAATTTCTTTTTCTAGTGAGAATGAAATGTGATGCAAGCAGCATGACGGCCATTTTGACATTGGAATATCCATTCAAAGGGAAGGTTTATGCTATGGTGAATCCCAACGATTGTTCCACAGCAGGAAAAGACAATTCAAATCACGTAGAAATCACATTACCCCTTAAATCTCCTTTGTGCGGAACTATAAATGAGGTAATTGAAAAGACTTGCAAGCAAATTCATATTCCGTTGACCTCGTGTCTTTTGACATTACTCCATTAGCTATTGTAGGCTAGGTTATAATTTGAAAAATTGGCACTGACATTATTTTCAACTCTTACAATGCATGTAGGGTAATGGCACATACACAAACAGTATCATAGTACAACATCATCCCAACATTTTAACCTCGTCTGACAGGAGGATTGATGTTGTGTGCGATTATGAAGAACACAGAGTGAGATTAAAGGCAGGCAAGCAAATTGTGGAACCGTAAGTAATCCATGTATAGGCCATCTCTAGACAGTTATTTGCTTGTATTTTATACCAGACTGCATCCTTGTTACAACTACAAGCCTACACTATTTCACTTTTGATTCTAAATCCAAGACATTCCTTAAAATAAATAGGTTTACAAAAATGACAAGTCATTTTTGTGTCAAAAGGCTATCATTTATTTTGTACTTTCTTACAGGGGGAAAATTCAGTCTTTATTTTTGTTTGATTTGTTTCTTTTGAAGACCAAATAGTTTAATTTAACAAAAGTCTGGAATGTTTTTTAATTCGGTAAAATATAGCTTATAGTAAATTGTAAAATGATTGCCTAACATCAAATTTGTAAAATTTGAATATTTTTGGAATACCTCCTATAGGATAAGAACCATAAAAACATGTTCAAAGCTTGCTATAATCAAGCTACATTACAGTAGGACGCTAATTGTTGGTGTAAATGGACCTGTTAAAACTGTGGCCTCCCGATGACGTCAACAATGGCAAAAAGTCAAATGGGGCACTAATGCACTTTCGCCCCCCCCCCATGTACCCACCATATCTATTAAGAAACTCATATATTATATTGCATATTTCTGTAGAGATGTTACCAACATTTCCTCAGTTGTTACCGGAATTGCTCCAACTCCGGATGTTCAATTAAGACTTGTTGATGCCAATGGAGAGGATGTCATTGGAGTTGACCTGGGATCTAATGTGTTTTTGCGAGTTGAACTATTAGACGAAGGTAAAAATATTCTAAGGCAAAAATGAGTAACTATAAAGCTAACTGTGGAAAGGATTTCCAAGTATTTCTTCCTCTGATACATTACAACCCTTTATTACGCAGGGATTTATGGCATAATTGGTACGCATTTAATTGCTCGCAGTGGAGATGGTTCAGAAAACATGACTTTAATAGATGAAAGAGGGTAAGTTATTGTTTTATATAATTTTAGCTTGACTGACATGCATGCGTTATAAATTTTTAAAAATTTTATATAATATATAACTAGCAATCATTTTTTTTTTTTAATTTTACTTTTTATAGTTGTCCAGTTGAGACAAGCGTGTTTCCTCCATTTCAACTGGTGCCGGGTTCAAAAAGCTTGGAAGCTCCTTTTCAGGCGTTTCGATTTGCATCTGACAGCACAGTCAAGTTCCAAATCACGATTTCCTTTTGCCTTAACCAATGCAAACCAGTAAGTATAAAGATTATTAAAATTGCACGCGTTTGGCGTTTTCGATTAGCTGGTTATCGAGGTAGAACACGTTGTATGTACTAAAAGTTAATGGAAGTCATGTAAAATCATTGGAGCAATCACTATAAAATGCAATCTTTACAATAGCATTAAAAAAAATTCATGTTTATGTAGTCCATTCAATAGTGTTAAGGTGGTCTTTTCACTTGGATTTGCATGAATGCGTAATTATCGCTAATGGCAGCAATGTTTATTGCCAATTCAAACAAGCAATTAAACTAATGAAAATTATTATTAATAAGCTAGCATACACGTGTATCATAAATAATTGGCATCACATAGATAATCTGAAGGGAAAAAAATAACAATTTTCTGTAGTTTTTACATAACTTTCATGGTTTATAAAGTAATGCAACTTCAATTCCCATTCCATTTATCCGTATCTCCGGGCACTCACGTAAAGTGTTACCAAATGGGGCATCATCTGCATAAATTTGATGTTATTTTTTACTGCTCATAATAATATTAATGTATTCTAAAAAGGAATTAAAAAATTAAGAAAATAATAAGAAGGAGGGAGGGAGGGAGGGAGGAAGGAAGAACACCAACTATAAAAATAAAAGCTGCATTAAATGAAGGACTATATAATATAGTTAAATAAATCATCGAAATAAAAACAAACTAATAAAGTTATTAAATAAAAAATCAAATTGAATAAGTTTATGATAGGTATATAAATAACAAATAACATCACTCGCATGATGTAAATATAAGGGCGTGACGTAATTTTCATCTAGGTTTGCCAAGAGGCTAGGATGCTCTTGAGAAATTGTCAGCACTTCATTTCAGTAAAAAAATGTTGGGAATGGAGTTGGGCCCTGATGATAATGATGTCATCGGGAGGGGGGAGGCTGATGATGAACGCTGACAAAGAGGGGAGTTAAAAGCACGATTTTGTGCTGATATCATACTAGACTTAAAAGTGGATTTCAGGATATATACTGTCCAATCTGGTTTTAGACTGTGGTTTTAGACTATAGGGTTAGATGAACCACTGATTAACTTTTTGACAAAAACAATTCCTTATTGTTGTAATTGCAGGCTTACTGTGACACTAACGAAGTAGGTAATGTGACGTCCTACGGCAGAAGGCGCCGTAGCTTTGAGGATGAAGACGCCAACCATGGAGAGATTGTTTCTGATGTGGTGATGGAAGGCGCCATGTTTGTAAGAGCACATTTAGAGAGGAATGAGATTGCTGAAACAAGCAGAACAATTCTCGAGACCTCAATTGGTGAGCGAATGACACCACTTTCGCAAATATTATTAATATTTTCATTATTAATAAATAAATGGGACGAATTCAATTTTATTTTCCACAACATATATAGGATCTAGGAAAACCAACCAAATCTGCTCTTCGTCCGTAATAGTAATAGGTGTTGGCATAATGGCTGCAATCATTCAAATTGTTATTGCCGGCGTCTGCGTGTTTATTACGTGTGGAAGAAAACAAGTCGACAAAGAATCCATTATCTTAAGTAAGAATAAGCAATTTCACGGAATTCCATCATTGATTAGCACTTCAAGCAAGATTGACCTCTGCGAAGTTTCAACACACAATTCCCTGGCCGGTTACGTTCGTCACTGATATATATACATAAGTCAGACATTCTCGTGAGACCGTATATAGTTATACAAATCAACAAGGTACGCAATGTAAACCATGCACAGAAAGGCAAACAGCATCAAAATAAGAGTTCATATTGAATCCCGTATAAGTGGGCTTCCCTCACTGTCCCGACTAACATCTATTCTGCAGCTCTAACAGTGTTGATTTCAACCCGTGAAAATTAAAGGGAAAGTCTCACCTCATGACAGGCTTTTTTTTAGATGAATGGTCTATGCATGGGTTGTCATGAGAATGTGAAATTAAACTTTTAATCAGATTTACCATCAAGAAAATAGAGTTAGTGAAAGAGTCTGATTTGGTGGAATATATTATATATTATGGTTTCAGTTCCTCTATTGAGAATGTAATCCTGGACTTCCCATTAAATCAAACCACCTCTGATTTTACTGATTATCGCATTAGAATAAAGTGAAGCCAAAATGATACTTGCAGTGGTGAAAGTAACAAGTAACCCTGGCCATATTGCGTCTAATCGGCTCAGTGACACCATCGCTGTATTTCAGCAAATTAAAGACTGACTCTGGGTAAGTTCAATTCAAATATTATTATTTTGCTAATACCTTGAATTTAAAAATAACTTGTCATAAGGTGAGACTTTCCCTTTTATATACCGCGGTATTACAATCTCGAAAAGGAATGTCCTTAACTTTTACGGCTTTACTGACTTTCTCAGTCTAAATTCCCTATCCCAACTTGACTTTCAGTTTAGTATGAATCCTTAAAAATCTTCAAAAATGAATGCATGTAAGAAAACTATGTGTCAGTCATTTTGTTAAGATCATTTCTTATATTTGGAAAATTTCAAATTTCAGCAGTATAGAAAGAGTGGTATAATAAAATGTAGGGGCTCAGCCAGGATTTTTAAATGGGAGGGGGGGTGTTGTTGTTATTTTTTTTGGGGGGGGGGATGGATGAACTTTTGGGGTGGATTGAGCGATTTTTTTAAAAAAAACTGAGGCTGTCATAGACGAAATGATGGTCATGTGGGAAGTTTGAACCCCCAACTCCCCCCTTCCTTGGTTGCGCCTTTGATTTCTTATTTGCAAGTTTGTATACTTGCCCACTTCATGGTTTACGTATATATATGTAGGCTACCTCGTTGCCAACATTTTTGTGGCAAATAAACTGTTGTTATTTATTATTAAAACAGGGTTGCAGTTTTGTAACTTTGGGCAATTTTTATAAACAACTGAAAAAAAAGTTGTTATTAAATTATTGAAAGCATTTTTGGGGGGGGGGAAGTAATAGCGTGCAAAACAATAATGCATTTTAATTATGAATATTCTACAAAAACATTTTGATAATGAAAGATTATTGAACGTAATTAATATTAAATTTATAAAAAATTAATTGAATCAAGATTACAATTCCGTTCCAATCATTACCAATTATAAGGTTGAATTATTAAAAAAATTAATGCAAAATGCAAATTTATTTTTCCAGTAATTAGTTAATTATATATGAGGGCAAAAACCACTTAAATATATGGTCGAATGCTTCAGCCTTCTTTATTGTCAAAGTCATTAATGCCAATGAAGAACAAAATATTGTACAAGTTTATAATGTGTGGAATTAATGGGATGTGGTGAAGTAAAGCAGCTGGGGGATTTTAAACACGGACAGTGACGTCAGCTTGGGGAAAACAAAATTAATGAAATGTGGTGAAAATTTTGAAAAATATTCATTGCTTAATAAAAAAAAAGAATGACGTCATATAAAATGTTGGTTTTTTGAATTATTGTAAGTTGTTTTTGACATACCTCAGTGAATTTAAATTAACTCGTCTATGTGCATGCACGGCTACAAAAACAAATTACAAGAAAAAAAGTAATATAGGTCTACAGGCTTGGACATTTTTAATATAACATAGACATGTTTATCAGTGTTTAATGCACGGCTCTTATGACATCTGTTAAAAAAAACTGAAGTATAAAATTGATAAAATACTATTTTGATTTTTAAATTCCTTAACTTTTGATAAACTTACTACTTATTTCATAGTTTTAAATGAAATACTTGCAGCAAGTTTAAACATATTCAACAATTTTTAAATTTCATATACTGTACTTAAAATTAGATTAATCTAATCTATCAGTAGGCTAACTAGTCTGTAGTATGACCTTATTGCGCGTCCTGGAGGAATTTTTTATCATCCCAATTTATTCTTAAACCTGACTCCAGGGGCGCTTTTTGTTGCCACTCTTTCACCTGCAGTAAAAACTACAGCCCCAAATTTTTCTGTTTTTTCATTTCATCCAATAGGTTTGTAGGCCTATACCACATGGCGTATTGCGAAAACTGGAGGTATAAGTATTCGTCATCCCAATTTGTTCTTAAAACTGCCACCAGGAATACGACATGCACTGAACCTTAATATGACAAGCTACGTTTTACGTGTTTCCATCAATAAATTAATTTACTCAGTTCATTAAAGGAAAAGTCCCACTTTGTAACACGTAATTTTTAAATGGTAAACACTTACTAGATATATGAATGGCTGTGGCCATAATAACTGCAGCAAAGCTCCCATCTTGATGAAATTATGACATTTGCAAAATACATATAAGGCGCCATTTTTCCATAGTTTTCAGCAAGCAGTGCCATTTGGTGGCACCCCCTAGGACTTGTATATGACTATGGCCCTATGAAGCTGATGCCTTTAATCTAGTAGAGGGCGCTACACCGTGTCAGTGAAATGGCGCCAATTTGGGCTTTCTATTTTCAACCAAATCCCTGTACTCAGGACATTTTATCTAATGATCGGTAGGCTCAAATCCAATTGCAAGTTCCATGTCTATCCTAATTTTCAATGCTCTTTTTCCTATAATCAACTTGTTTCAAAGTGGGATTGTCCCTTTTAAGGAATGCAACAACGTAGACCATATTATACACTATAAAACCATAAGGACCAAAATCATTAAGAGATGAAAGTGACACCACAACATCCGCCATTTCGATTTAAGCTATATAAGTAGCAAGCGGGCCCGTAGCCAGGGTGGGGCATGGAGGGGCAATGCCCCCCCCCCATTTGAAATTTTCTTGCAATACCTTATACATGGGACCAAAG
>JAQIXP010000023.1:0-48353 GCA_034700285.1 Proteroiulus fuscus | reverse complement strand
ATGGCGCCTACTGTGCATTTTGGAAACGTCGTGATTTCTTTCAAATGAAAACTTTGCTGCAATTATTATTGGCACAGCCATTCATATCTAGTAAGTGTATACTGTTTGAAATTAACTTGTTTCAAAGTGAGACTGTCCCTTTAAATCTGAGCGAAAACTTGTGACGAATGAATTATATAATGGGTGTATAGCCTACCTTGTAATTATTTTACGTGTTACTGGATTATTTTGGCAATTTTTCACTAAATGAACTTCAAAATCGTTCAAATCTTACATAACCTACATAATCCATATATCTTAGTTTGAAATTAATTATTCCACACCTGGAAAGTTGTCATATTGTTAATTTAAAACTATAGTTTAGCATCCCGAATTCCTACACATTACCCATGCTAAATTTTAGTTATTTAAAAGAAAAATTAGTCTGATATTTGTTCTCTGGGCCCAACACGTCATAAAACTAATAAATCCAGAGTGACAACTCCTACAACCATGCAGGATGCCTCAAGAGTAACAATTTAATCACATCAACATCCAACATTAGTTATTTTCTCTCACACATTTCCATCCCACAACTTAATCGTCCCATAACATCCGTCCCCACATCCCACCTGACGTCATGCCCGACGTCACCCAACTAAGGCAAGCGTCAAAAGATGATCCCACGCCTAAGATTCAAATTCTAAAAAAGGACAGACTTTATGAGCTGCTGCGTGCTCTTACCAACCAACAATAGATAAATGAAATATCTATCGTTGCGTCTATATCCAAACGCAGCAAAGAGAGAGAGGAAAAAGAATATCAGGCCAGCGAGCAAATGTTACAAATTGGGTTTGTTTGAAGGCTAAAAGAGGAAAAGTTCATTCTTGACTACGAACCACATAGAAAATGGGGTCTGAGCGATTTCATGGGAAAAACCTTCTCCTCGCGCCGAAACCCATGCAAAAGCTGAGGGGGGAAAACACCGAGACGCACAATACACAATACTATCTGAACGACCTTCGTTGGCGTAAAACACAACTCGTTTAGCTATTGGCTGAAACGATCCAGCCCGATTATCAGAGAGTGAGCAATTCTCAGCCTCCTCGGCGGTAGAGGATTTACTGGGTGGCAAATCGCCATCATTTTTAACGATATCATCCATCTGCAAGCATACTCGTCAAAGCAGATGCCAGAGTGGCTTACACGGTTAACATGGGCTGCAGCAGCCGTCAGCCAGCCACAAACAGAAGCAGCAGTAGTACCGGACTACAATGATACGTACCGGTGCGGTACCACGAGCCAAATTATCATACCACATGCAGTTTTAAAAAAAGATTTGAATGAACCAGAGGAAATATAACATATCGGACAGCAAAAATAAAACACTGGACAATGTGCGCGAGCGTGCATCTACTGGTACCGGTACCACATTCGGTCCACGGTTAATACCGAGTCACGTGCCTCATCAGAACCGTTCGAAAAACCATGAGATCGTTTTTATGTGCGCCTTGTGTGTGAATTAAGTGTTGAAAGGACCCCTTATGTATCGGACACAGTGTCAGCCGTCGCCGATGCGAATGTTGACGGCAAGGTAAGCAAAAGGCGAGAGAAGAGTACATTCCTCCTTGCAAATCTTCCCTACTCCATTGTCTCATTCTGTAGGTGGCAGTTCTGTACCCTTCTATCTCATCCCATACATTCTCTTAAAAAAAAACGGCCCGCCACAGGGCGATGCTTTACGTGTCCGGAATGGTGTCTGTTGAAAAATATGAGTGTGTTTGTGTGGTCGATGATCATCTGTTTGTGATTGGTGCGTGTGAACCCAGCACGTGTATTTAGATTCAGTCAGCTACACTAAAGATGCACTTGAAAGGAACTGCAAATAAGTGTGGGGGGCACTCAAAAAAAAGACCGCCGAGGAGGCTTAGTCAAGACTAGGGATGGAGGGTCGGGGGCTGCGGGCTCCCCAAAAATGACCTCCGTGATCAAGAGCACGTGCGCTGTAAAGGTAATTGGGAAAAGGACTTTTGTAGCACCCTCCCAAAACCGCTCGTTTTTTTTTGATACATTCAAGTGCCCATCTCCCCCAGTGCTAAATGAGAATTATCCAGCGTATGCCTAAGTAGAATCTGTATTGCTCTCTTTGTATTTTGAACTGTTGATATCACTACACTGACAATGAGCGCTAATAATATTAGTTATACCTAATTAGAAACAAAAAATTAGAACAATGAGAATATTTTCGTATATAATGAAATCAGAGTAATACAATGCTGGTACACAAGTGCGATGAAAACCGAGTAGGCCTACACTGTGGTACAAATGTAAAAATACACTTGAGGGAAAACACTTCTGTGGCTTGTTAATCGCTCTTATAACAGCATTGTTTATTTGCAAACAAATACGGTGTCACACTCCAGAAAGTGTCAGAATGATCCATAAGTACATAGGTGGCAAAAATGCGTTGGTAGGCGTGTATGACCTATGCCTTTATCTCACATGAAATTATTCAGTAAGCACTTAAGAAATTTTGTTAAAATATAAATAACTTTATAACATTCCTGAAATAAGGCCTATACCTGTTTGGAAAAACAGTAAAGTGTAAAATCAGGCTCTTCATTCTGACTTGTCAATATGAATTCTTGAATTCGCTATTTCATTGAACAGGGTTTTACTGAGATTACTCATCATTCGATCTTCTAATTCAATTATATAGACAAAAATGCATTGCTAAGATATTGCTTGTATCCAGGTTCTTATGGGGAAAAAAATTAAATTGTGACTTTCTGACACCATAGACAGTAATAAAGCCATTTTTGAAAGAATAACAAGACGCATTTTTGCCACATTGCATTCAAGGCTCAACCTCCCAATAGTCCAGTACTTTTACACTGGTCTTTATTTGGGGCGCCATTTTTGAAATAAAAATAGAAAGAGAAGTTTATATAGACTACAAAAAGGGTGGTTGAGTGAGGACAAAAAAAGGGTTAGGCCTACGTTCAACATTTGACAAATTTTCTTTGACCCATTTGAAAGTGTATGAATCTGCACTGACCAACCTATTTACTGTGGGTCTTTTGTGCGAGTACAAATTTTTAAGGATGGGACTGGAATGAATGAATATTGAGATGCACGCCTTTTGAGTTGAGGGTGGGAGGTTAAATTGTTAATTGTGTTTGCCTCAAATGTCATTCACCACTCAAGAGTTCATATTCAATTGAAAGCATGTTAGTTCACCGAAATTGGTGGCAGATTGTCCGAAAAATGTTTGCATTGTGGGCATGCGCAACTTTTTTCCATTACATTCTCCTGGGTTAAGACAAATTTGAAACAAATTTGAAACACTAATCCTAAAATATGAAACAAAATTTGGGATGGAATCATTGGTGCTCAACTAAAACCAATCCATCTGCTCCCAAAAGTAATTTTCTTTTAAACATAATTTTAGTTGTTTTATTTAAAAAAAACACTGTTCATATACTTATGAAGGCCTTGATAGAAATAAGATACTTAATATCCAATTCATAAATTCACGTAACAAGATTGGCAAAAAAATGAATCTGGCTGAAATCAGTTTAAAGTAACAATGTCCCAATATAGGCTTATTTTTTAAAAGTTATAATGCAGAAATTTAATGGATCATCCTGGTATATTTTCTAGATTGTTACTTCAAAAATTAACTACAAAAATGTTTTTAATCAAAGAACTAAACCACAATGACTGCACTTTATGGTCAATATAACATGAACACAAATTGTATATACAATTTCATAAGCTAAGAATGGTTTAGTTTAAAATTTCTTAACACCTATGCATAAATGCACTCCGAAAAAAGACTGTTGTCCATTCTGGTGAGATTTCATTGAAACAATGACAATGTGACACACAAAATATTGACACCTAGTTAAAGGTGTGGCACTTTGGAAGTTTGTACACATAGAGAAACTATTCGAGCAATGCATAGGCCTATGCCACTCAAAATTATTCAACACCATATTTTGTTTTAAGAAAACCGACTCAAATTAGCCTCAAAACAATGCATTAATAGATAAGAAACACCAGGTAACAGAACCAACAAAGTTTAATCCATGCATTTTCGTCAGTTTTACTCTGACCAATCTGACATAATGCAATAACAACTCTTTAGTTGAACAGGATATACTGTAATGGAATAATAAGCAATGCAATTTTTCAAGGAAAGTTTTTCTGATACTTGCTGGAGTTTGTAACACTGTTTGCAGTTCTGTTAGACTATACATGTAGTCAAACTAGCTTTAACCCTGCTCATTTTACACCTAGCGACTAGAAAAGAAACCATAAGCTTGCATCATTGGGATTGCACGTGCGACCTATAGTTTCCTTCCTGGTCGCTAGTTGTAAAATGAATAAAGTTAAGGTTAACCTGGCTACAGACGATCTACGATCAGGCTAAGTGTGAGCTTATTTAAAGTCAAACAGGGTTCAAATCTGTCATATAAATAGCTCCCTCTTCTGAGAACTGCAGTTAATAGTTACCATAACTTATTATAAAAGAAAAGTCTCAGAATAGGCCTATGCCAAAGCCACTTTATGTATTTTCCTTCAAAGAACAGGCAGGATTATAATGACGTCATAAAGTTTGCCTTTCAAAATCAGATTTGCATTATTTCACTAATACGGTAATGACTGCATTTGTCTGTTGAAGAGGACGCCATTATTTTTCGCAACTTATGATCAGTTAGACTGCACGAAGCAACGAATCCCACACCAATGTTATCCAATGCATTTTAGCTACCATAATTCCTACACTAGTTAGCCTCTGAGTTAATTAATTGCACATTAACTAAATTCAAAATGGATTTTTAAAGTTTAATTTAAAGGTTCTGGGCATCAATGGAAACGTCATACTGGAGAAAATTTGGCATAAAATTAGTGTTCAAAATGTCATGAGAAATTTACTGAAAGTGTGGCAAGAAGAGGAAAAAAAACACATGTGATCCTAGAAATTAGGGCCGCCCGGTACATGCCCAAAAAAAAAAAAATTCCACTCAATTGATCCGGTTTGGTTTTCCAAAAAAAGTTATTCTTAGCAGCAATAGGTTCATGCCTTGTTTAGTTTTTGAATGAATGGGCGACAAGTTTAGGTTGAAAAAAAAAGCTGGCGGCCTGAAAAGGGGCGGCCATTTGAGTGGGCCCAAATATTGACCCATTTAAACGATCGGGGCTTTTAGTAGACTTTTAGTCAAGGTGTTGGCCTTCCATATCTAACTTGCCCCCTAAGTGGCTGCTAAGTCGAACAAAAATTGCCAAAACTGTTAGCAACAATGTTGTCAAGGGGGTTTTTCGTGTCTCAATATCCCGAACCAAAGCCCTGTTGGTGTGACTGACTAACCAGAGTTTATTGTCCCTCGGTGGCAGGGGCTGCCAACTAACCCCGAAGCCGGTTGTGTCAGGCCTAATTTGGTGGACAGAAGGGCGAGAAATAGGACTTAGTTAGGGTTGAAGGCAAAAGAGAGGATTTTTAGAGAGAAAAAAAATCACTGTAGGGTTATAACCCCACTAACTACTCCCGGCATCATCCTTCCTGTGGCCTGTAGCAGCCACTTTTGATAAGCCAGGACGGAGGTGGGTGGTACCGATTCACGTGGGAAGAGGGTCGGCTTCACCGAACGGAACGAGTTGGGAAACAAACTGGGGAGACTGGGCCTACACACACACACACATACATACAAACAGACACAAGAGAGAGAGAGAGGATAGGCCTATTGGTAAAAATGAAAAAAAAAAGTTTATATGAATAGGGGATGAGATGGTATGAGAAGAGTTTCTACTAAATGGTATGGGCTACTCTTAGTTATGAAATAATTCGCTTTGCTGGACTCCTGGCTAGAAACGCGGTGCGGCACGGGTTCACAGGACCCTCCAGTGACCTCAGATGAAAGACCTAAAAATTGGAGGATGGTTAAAGGTTTGACTAGCCTAGGTTAGGTTGGGCTTTAGGGGTTCGACCATCTACTTTTCTGAAGCAATTTTTTTTTAAAATCATTACAAAAATCCCGCAAAATACTGATAGGCCTATTTAAACCCAACAAAAGTTTGCTAATCAATAAAAGAAAAATGAAAATGGTAAAAATGCATTGGATAACATTAATGTAGGATGCAACAAAAGTCCTGACCATAGGCTATATCTTGGGATTTCATAGAATGGCGCCATCTTGTTTTTTAATTACCCAAGTTTCGCTTTGATAATTTTTTTTATTGCAACTTGGATTCATTATAAGATGCTTATGAGTGAGAGGAAAGGATATATAAAAACCGTTTATGTGTAATAAAATAATGAAATGTGAGAAAAATGCATTGGATAGCATGAGTAGGCTATGTTACTTGGTAAAATGTTATGATATTCAATTCACTTTTCTCACATTTCCTCATTTTACTAAAATGTGAACGGTTTTAGGTATCATTCTCCCACTTACGTAATTTTCGCGCTCTAATATTACTAGGCCTAAAAGAATTTATAGCAAAGGTGAAATTCAGTAGCTAAAAAAAATCAAAATGGCTGAAATCCACCTGTTTTCATGTTTCTAGTATTACGGAATAATAGTTTTTTAAACCAAAAAAATTAAAAAAGAAAATGGTTTCCAAAAAGTTTAAAGGGTTAACTTGCAGTTTACCAAGTTTCCTTCAAGTGCATTTTGGGAAATTAGGTGCAAAATTATGTTTTGAAGTTGCCAAATTTGTGCATGATCAAGAGTGTCGAACCCCCTGAGCCTCGGGTGATCACCGAGATGCCCGTATGATGCCCTAGCCCCTGTTCAAAATCTCCCCCCTTGACTTTGCCATGGACAACGTGATCTATTGTCTCACCCCAGTTCTCCTTCTCTCAATGGCCCAGGGCAGTAGCATATAGACATGGTCAGGTCGAGGTAGGCCTAGTCGAAATATAGGGCCCAATTCACCCAAAAAAGTGGTTGGAGAAAAAAAAAAGGTGGGTGGAATTACTGATGGGGATAGTTGGGTGAAGCAGATAAAAGGGAGGGGTGATGGCGAGGTCAACCTAACAACATTTGGGAATTTCAACATTTATGAAAGAAAGGAAATAGCACAAGAAAAACAACTGAGATTTAAAAAGGGAGGAGGAGGAGGAGGTGAGAGGACAACAACAAAAAACCCTACCAACAACCAAAAAACACAAATGTTAGAAACTATATTTATTTATTTAAAAATAAAACTTATCAACGTCTATTTATTAATGCCAGTCGATAAAGCGAGAATGAATGTATTTGGTCCATTAAAACTCAGGACAATTTATCCTAAGCCTAAATGATTCGAAAAAATTGGCAATTGGTAACACAATCCACAAGATTGTCAATCAGATAGATATCAGAGATAATCTAATCAGTGAGGTATCAGTGATTCCCTAATCCACACGTAGTCCTATAATCCCAATTTTTTTTTCAATAAAATGTGGCCAAAACTAGTCATTATTCTTTTGTAGGACAATAATTCTATTTGCCGATTTAAGTAAGCAGGCCCTACTTGCGAGCTATTTTCATGCCAAATTCAATGATATTGGTGTCACGAAAAATGACCCATTTTTACGCAATTTCGTTAATTTCCTAACAGAAAATCTAACACCCATTGCGTCATGGCTACCTTTCTTTCCACGGGCCAAAATTAGGGTATAAAAAAGTGACCTCAGTTTTATAAAGTTTTGCTAATGGTTTAGCCTATATATATAGGCTAGACAGCGCATTCCCCAATACACATTGGGTTTTAGCTTGTTACCAACATATCCATTGTGACATAGAGGCTAGAATAAAACTGCTAAATAAAATTTCTTTTGACCACAATTTGTTTTTCGCTTAAAATACTTGTATTACTGTACTACCAAATAATATCTTTACACTTACTTTAAATGTCTTTTTACATTAAAATATTTCATTCATCACTTAAAACATGGTCATCTCAAAAGAGTGTTTCATAGTGAAGCTCATGTGGAAGAGAGAAACTGTCCCACAAATGACGTCATTTTTTTTAGCCTCCCTACAAGGGGATGTTGATGACAAGAAAAAGCGAGAATGTACTGTCTAGCCTATATAAATTGGTTTAAGGCTATTGGTAACATGCAACCCATTGTATCAGTTTTTGAGTGATAATTAAACTATCCTGCAAACTTGAAACTATAACTTGAAACACCTTAAAAATTGTAAAACTTCATTATTCATTAAAAATCAAAAAATACTATATATTTTTGGACCCCCGCCTGCCTAAAACCCACCCAAAACCATACATTCAGCTATACAAATAATTAAAAAGACAGATGATGATAGATAAGAGGCAAGTTAGCGCAAAAGGAAAAAAACGAAACTTTTTCAAAAAAACCAAACAAGCAATTATTTAAAAAAAGCCAAACACTAATTAGGTTAAATGAAGTTGTTCACACTTTTTAAACGCCTCAATACAGGTAATCAAGTCTTAATGGCGGTTTTTAAGGGGCACTTAAAAAAGTGCAAATTAACGGGTTACAACAACGGGGCGTTTTTAGACATTAGACATGTCTGAAGAGCCTTGCAAGAACAAAAACAAATGGACACAGAAATGAGGGATTAAGACCAGTCCAGTTTTCTCTTCAGGAGTAAGCTTAACTTAAAAGTTAGGGTACAGTTTTCATGTTGCACATTCACTTTTAAACCCCCATTTTCTAAACTTTCTCCACTACTGCTCCTACTGTTGTCATATGTGTTAAAGGTCTTGTTTCAATTTGGGATTCTTTTTTTGTGAAAATTGTCTTGATTTTTTTTGTTTTATACGTCTGCATCAAAACCCCACACTATTGATTTTCCAGGCGTGTGTATGTTTGTGTAAAACGTGTGTGTAAAATAAATTGTTACATCCAACTTGCATCTGTCCCGTTTCACAGGAAACCGAATTACTAGTCAGCGCCACCATGTATCCCTACGGCTATTCGTATAACTCAGCTGCCTTGCATTCAAAAGCTGATGTTGTTGATGACACAATGGCTTCACCGGGAGGCGTCCATAATGAAAAACACGCCTACCAGTCAGCCACTGCCAATATGATGGCCTATAGGTTGGTATGATAAATAAAAAAATACTTAGAAGGGCGAATTTACATATTAAACAGGGTTATAAAAAAGCATTAGGCTAGTACAATCAGTTCCCCCAGTCAAAACCGAGGAGTTAAGGACCAGAAATATTAGTCTTGTGCTACCACTGTACTTTCATATTGGTATACCTGCATAAAATAAAAGGTGTACAATACACTCGTGTTAATTTCGTGTAAAATTCTTGGCACTGTGGCTAGAAAGTATAGTTAATGTTTGAAAATTATAAAACAATTTGCTGAAAGTGTATAGTTAGTTGAAAATCATCGGATTTTCATTTATTCCAATACTTTCTGAAAGTCCCCACAAGTACCTGTCATGATTTTTCCATGTGGAAAAGACATCACATTTAAACATTTATACATTTAAAAGTCTTACAAGGAGTTCTGCATTGTTTTTTAAACTTTCCTGCACAAATTTTCCAGGTTTATTTTTATCAAATTTACAGGATTTTCAGTTTTAACTTTATTGCTATTAACTCAATACAATTAAAGGGAAAGTCCCACCTTGAAGCAAGTAATATTTAAGTTGTACACACTATATATGAATGGCTGTGACAAGTAATAGCTCAGCAAAGTTTCCATATTGAAATTTTTTCATGCTTATCTTCTCCTACAACCACCTTCTTTCAAAGAGGGACTGTCCCTTTAAATGTTCTAATTAATGAACTATGACCTTTACCAAGTTTGAAAATTAAGCATGAAAGAATGATTTTCACTGAATTAAACAGGTGTCCAACAACGTTCACTGAGAATTTTAGGCATACCTGTATTTTTCATCTTCTCTCGAGTTTTCCAGGTTGTGTGACTTGTTTCTTTTTTCAAATTTTGCATTTCTCAGATTTGAAAATCTCGTTAAATCAGATTGAAAATCAGATTGAAAATTTCATGAAGTCTAAATTCCTAGAAGACTATCTTTTGTCTGATTAGCTTTGCAAATTTACTAGTTAGCTAGTGCATGCCTTGACAAACAGTAATTATAGGGCCTACGTGACCAAAACCAATTTCAGGGTCAACGCAGCTATTTTCCAACCTTTTAAACTTTCTCTCAATTTTTTTGGAAACTTTCCACAAATCACAAATTACAATATAGCCAAACAGCACTGACAATTTCCTGACAAATAATTATCAGCCATCTTTGTGCTAACAATGAGCTGCTAAAAGAGCTCCCGATAGACCTTGTGCCATATTTTAAAATTAAAAATTGCTTGTGGTTATATTAGAGCTGGGATTTCTTAATATCCTAAATTGAATTAATTATTTCCCCATTTCATTTTAATACGCATGAAATGCACTATCTTACGATGATATACCTACAACTGACAATATATATCACCGAATAATGGCTAATATTTCATGGCATGCATAACACTTAAATGTAGTGCTAGAGGCTATTTTTTACCTGCCATCTTATTAATATTGCATTTTAAAAATATCATACAAACTTCCTAAGCTTAAGCCTGAACCATGTAAATTCAAACAGAAAAATTACTAAAATTTCAAGGTTAATTAGGTCCCATGCTTGCTAATCTGGTACTACCAACATCGGCTCCATGGGCTATTTTTCTGTCATTTGGCCTTACTCGTAAATAAATGCCTAGACAGAAGAAAAGGTTGCTATAACCCTACTAATATAAATAACCCACCTGGTTGCTTTATCACACTTAATAATGCTACCCTTATCTACGTGATAATATACCTCAAACCACTTTTTAAGCCCCTCGTACATTTTTAATTCAAATAAAAATAAAAATATTCATGACCCCTATACTGTGATCCTACTCACTTGATAAATGATTAATACATGTATAAATGGCAAGTTATAAGAATCTAGGAAACATGGAAAAGGATTTTTTGTGAGGCATTTACTTATTAATTTTTTTGAAACAAATTTCAATTTGGAAACTGATTGAGATAATGACTTCATTGTTGGATCTCAGATCTATTATCTGGCAAAACTCATGCTGCTGCCAGATAACAGATCCTAGGTCAGATATTTGTTGAAAGAAGGCCCTAATCGTGTTATAGCAAACCCTTCTAAGATCCTAAATGGACTCGAGATGAAGTCTACTACTGTGTTGGATATTGCACACAAATCTCTGATCTAACAACATCTTTACTATGAAAAACATCTGTAATCCAGCATAAAAAGGGTCATCCATAAAAATAAGGCATGGACAGATTATCAAATGCAATCAAAGTAGGCCTGTTACTGTAAATTACTGGATATCGTATACAAAAAAACCCCACGTTATCAGAAAAACAATACAATATTATTGAATTAGTGTTGCACTTGTTAACAAATGTACGAGAGCTGGAATTATGATGTTAACAAATGTACAAACTGGAATCAATGTAATGCAGTTCAAGAAGTACAGTATACAATCCATCAAAACCGTTTACAAAACTAACACACTAGTTATCACGATGTCCTGATTACAGAAGTCTGAAGGACAACAATGTCCCACCAATTAATTACAGTTACTAAACACCAACATATTATTATCACAATTATTTTATTACGTGGAGAAGATTTTCGATGGGATTACCTGATACTTTCTGAATTGTTTTACATTGCTGCCAAGAAGACTTCCATAAAACCGGCCATGTTTTTTGGCAAGGAGGAAGTCAATAAATAAAACAAAAAAAAAGTACTGTCAAAAAATGGCTACCTGCCTATGAGAAGTCACTTTAGGCGCAGGCACACATAGCCCGAGCATATGGACATTTTTATTATTATGTAATTTTATTGAGAGCGCATTTTTATTAGCCCTATCTCAATGTTTCGTATATACAAAAAAACTGGTCGATCTCGTCTGCTGTTGTTTGATCACACGTGAAACAGGTGTTCAAAGACAAAACTTGCACAGGTGGTTTTTTAATGAAAAAGCCATTGAAACTAGCGGATGAACGTCAATTGGGAACACATTATGGGCTAAAAATGCATACATTTGGTGTAGGAAAATTACCCAAAACTAGCACATATAGAGCGCCTATTAGAGAGGGACGGTTCTAATTAAGTGGCATATCCCTTACTTACTATAAATTATTTACAACAACAACAAAATTTGAGCAGAAAAGTCAATCAAAGCCATAATTCAAGGTCAGGCAACTGTTTGAAATTTGCCGGTAACCATGCATTAACAAGTAGGCATGCTCGTAACATGGATTGCCATTTGCAATTCAAGATAGATTACAAACAAGTGGGTATATCTCATCCTAGTTAGGGCAAGTGCAAAGCAGGTATCGGATTGATTGTGATAAATCAATATTCATTCTTCGTATACATTATTCGTTGATTGTCTCCGGCTATACAAATGCGATGCATTTCTATGGTGTTGCGGCAGGTTTTTTAAAAAAAATTCGGTAACTACAATAATAATATTGGAAACGTGTTTGCTGTTTCCATGTCGATAACACAATATTTGCAAAAATGTGCATGCAGTCTATGGATCTTTTTTTTTGAAAAGTTTGTGTTGGTAGCAACAATAATAACATTTCAATTTGTCAATAAGTTATTCATACAGATGGGAAGATCATTACACATAAGCACAGCTTTCAACAACCGTTGAGCTGCTATTAGCCGCGTGGCGACAGCCATCTTGTTTTCTATTCAGGGTTGATACTAAAATCATGAATACCATTTAGCCTGACTTTTTTTTTTAATTCTGCCTGACTGTGCTGGACTTTTAATGAAATCATGCCTGATTTATTACACAAAAATTTAATAAATAAACAATTCTCAATCACGTTTTATGTATGTATACAGGGTATGTATTTTTAATGTTTTTGAAATAACCCGTAGGCTACATGTAAATTACTTAGGAAAATATAACAGATCAGTGGCAACCCTGTCTATTGTAGATCACAAATAAAAATGCTTTTATGAATTTTAAAAAAAATATGTAAAAAAACTATCCTATAATTCTAATATTCCTGAAACTGTGAATTAGATGTAGCAAAGAGTAACCCTTTTAAAACTATTAATGTGCTAATAAAATAAAATTCAATAAATTCTTAATAAAATTCAATTCAAACTGGTAAAATTGAAGTGCTAAGATCAAGAACCACATGAGTCCATTTTTGATGAAAATGAGATATTTACATAAAATTGTAGCTAAAATGTTGCTCCTGCAAGCCAGTAAATCATTAAAAAAATTGGAGTAAGATAAGAAAACGTTTCTCAGTTAAGATGAAAATTGCCAGAATCACTATGTGCAATATTTTTGTTATTAGGTACCCAAATTTGGGTATAGTTAAAGCAGACTCAAAATACCGGTAGGCCTAAGTAGATTTCCATCAAGGGAACTAAAATGTGAAGGTGCATACCAAAAGCACAAGTTTCTATCGTAAAAATTAGGCTCAGATTTTTAAAATAACTAATTTTAATGCAATAAATCTGAATTTTCTCTAAACGAATTTTTCTCACACCAAAAAATCTTGACTGAGGTGGTTTTTGATCTCAGCTGTTTTGAGTTATTTTTGTTAATTTGTTTATTTTGTTTAGGTAAACCTAATGTATCCCACATCAGCTGCCCCATAAATATGAACTTTTTGGGAAGAATGTAAATTTGCAAACAAGGCATAATGCAAATTGCTATTATCCGCTACCTGGATTTTCTGGCAAAAAATGACCCTTATAATTCTGCAAATAAAATTATGAGAAAAAAATAAATGACTTATCTGCAGAATTGGAGAAAACAAATATTTTCTTTACACGAAACAAAAGCTTATAAGGTAAACGTCTGTTGTATCAGTTTGACCTCAGTTCAGGAAAGAAAGGCATTAAGTTTATCAAACGGAAATCGATATTAAGTGCCCCAAGTTAGGCCTATCAGGCTATACCTCAGGTGGCCAACAAGAAATAATTTCGTTTCTCATCAGATCAGATCAACCACTTAAATCTGTAAACTTTTGATAAATTCAACTTTGCAGTTTCATAAAAGTAGCGGTAGGCGTATTTTTTAATGCCAATTACTACATTTTCTAAAACTAGAACTAGGGTAAATAAACAGTAGATATTTTAACCCTTTTACATGTAATTTTTCCACCAAAGGAATGCTCCTCGATTTTCCTGGCCGCATACCAGTGGGACATAAAAGTAGCATTTATTGCATAACCAAACCAAGGACTCGGTTATATGTGCCAGAATTTAGTGCCATGATATTCGTGTTAGCAAATACACGAAAAAACAATGTCAACAAAAAGCCAAATCGACAATAGGTGTCACTGCTTGCCAAATGTACGTGGAAACACGTTTGGAAATTGAAACAGCTATTTAAACCACCTTCAACATGCATTGTTGCATCTACACGCATGCCACATGATGCAGTATTAGGTTAATATTTATATAAAATTGATTTTGAATTAATGTCTTTCGCGTGCCGCATTTGTTTGTTAATTTAATCAATATTTTCATTCAATATCGTGACGTTACTTTCGCGCATGAAGCGCTTCATGCAAGGGTTTCTTGCTAATCCCATCGATTAAAAACCCACCGAAGCTTGCCTCTGCTTGCTTTAATTGTTGTTGAAAAGATAAAAGTAAAAAAAAATTGAAAAGATATTTTGGTCCTATGTTCAAAAAAGCGTAGGTGGCCCTTCCAAACGGCTAAAATAAACCTAAAACTTGATTTATAAATAGAAATGGTATGAAATTGATTTACCTGGAAGCACCTAGCTGTGTACCAAAACTAAGCTGGCTTTAAGCTCTAGTAGGATATTTTTAGAAAAAAAATAATTTGAAAGCATTACAATTCAACATATTTTTTTTGCTTAAAAGAGGAATGGATACCGGTACTTTATAAAACCAAATTTTTACCTGATAGTAGTATGTTATCAAAAAAAAAAACCCATTTCCAAAAAAAATCTATATAATTAGAAAGCTGACGCGCCTGTCATCCATTTGACATCATGAGGCTAAATAACATCATGTAGGCCTACATGCAACCCAGTGTCGCAATTATGTTGGGGGACTAAGAGGTAAAAGCTCCCCAGAATCAGACATCACATTGATAGAAAAATTAATGTTTCGAAGAGTATACTTTCGAGAATTTTGTAAAACCTGGGGGTCTCCGATTCCCCCCTCCCCAGTCAGGGTCGGTAATTTACGTCACAATTTTTTGTTATTGGTACAGCTACACTTTCTCAAAATTGTTATTTTGGATTGTCCACTTTTTGTTTAACCGTCCTGAGACGTCACTTTTCTGTGAGAAAGTCCGAGATTTAACTGGGTGCACCATACCCCGTTAAATCTATTACGAGTAGTTTATAATCCTTTACCATATTACCGAAAACAAAGTTTTCATCTTGTATGGTTTCATTTCCCTCAAATTACCTTTTGAATTATGTTACCACAAAATGCAGGTATACTGATTTCAAGACCAATTGCAATGTTTACTATTTACCAAATTCCATGGATACATTTTAGAAGCCATCATGAATAACACAACCGTTATCTCAGCGATATACACTGTAGGCCTGTTATCTGAAGTAGGCCTATCAAGAAATGATTAACATGGTGTCGATGCGGTTGTATCATTTCATTCATTATTGATACAGTTAATTTAATTCGATCCTTGGGCATAGTCCAGGCTAACATCTGGCCCCAGAATCCAAGCAAAAAAAATAACAAAAATTGAGATAATGTATAACGTACATGTAGGCTACTCAAGGTTTGAAAGGACCAAAAATGATTCGAAAATTAAGATAACTGTATTCAGCATATACACTAGTTATCATCAGTATCCAAAAAAAAAGGTTCATTGAGATTATGTTATAACATATACATAATTACTCCAAATTATGTTATGTACAAGCACGTTACGATACAAATGTTTAGCCTTAAAACAATTGGTCAATGTTTTTAAAAAATTGTGAACATTTCTGGGGATTTAATTGCCTTGGTTAACACTAATTTGGGAATTTTTTTCACCAAACCAACCATATTTGGGTCAAACTAAACAAGGAAGTGAAACAAGCAAAGGTGCCACAGTACGAGCGTATCATTGGATGATAAGCTATGATAATCACACTGTTTTATTTCAAAGTTTTTGAGTCCAACAAACAAATGTTTCAAATTGGCTCTTGTATGAACAAATTAAATGATTTTGTTGCCATATTTTTTAATTAATCACAAAAATGTCACAAACTGCAACCTCAACCAACTGAAAACGCGCTACCTGGAGGCAAATTAGTTACTATGAACGCTATCCCCATGGTAACGCCACAGCCAATGAGCATCATGCAGCTGTACCTAATCGTCATACGTTTCTACTCGGTTCCAGTTATTTTTGAACCTGGGCCGGCCACCTAGCGCCAGTTTCATTTTGATCGTTTGTAGTTGCCTTCCTTGGAGCTACGTTGGCTGTCTGTGCAAGATCTATAAACGATCAAAATAAAACTGGCGCTAGGTGGCGAAACAACTGCTTAAATCTCATTGGCGGTGGCGTTACCACGAGCAAAGCGTCCATGGTAACTAATTTGACCCCAGGTAGCGCGGTTTCAATTGTTTGAAGTTGCAGTTGATTATAGTTTACAAAGACTTTCGAAGGATCCCTGGAGGAACCTCAAAAACAAAATGTGATTGGTGGTCTGCTATTAAGAAAATACTTCAACTCATTGTCTGATTACCCTTGTTTCGTGTGGATTTGAATCCATCAGGTGTACCCAGATGAGCACGTGGCTTGCGACCAGGTGGTATATAGCGAGTGCCAGGTCGAAATTTGTGTCCTTGTCAAATGTGTTTACCTAAGTAAATAAGCTTATATTAGCCGGCACTATATAATTTCTTTATAGAATTTCCTGTCTCTCTCTCTATTATATATTACTAATTAAACAGGTATAACGTCGACCTTGTACCCTGTCACACCACAATACCTGCTACTCATAAAAGGTACCGGTAATAGCAATTTGCAAAGCAGCCTCGTATCATCCCTGTGGCCACATTAGCTCAACACACACGTCATTTAAGGAAGCAAAACAGTAAAAAATGAATATTAAAATTGAATTAATAAAAAAACATTTTTTGGTAAATAATAATATACATGTAATTAAGGAAAATCACTTTGTGACTACAAACTACAATTATCTTTCCACGTTTCATTGTATTTACATTGTAACTGGTATGTTATCATGCCTGCGTCACCTGGTAACATCTAGTTCAAGTACACAAAAAACACGTGTGGTGTAACATCACCCATGACTATATCATGATGTTATACCAGGAATATTAATTTTAACTAAGATCTGTTTGATATTCCAAACAACTTCATACGAAGTTACTTATTTCTATCAATTAACTGCAGTATAAATAATGTTAGGTCAGCAATAATCCTTGACTCATAGTCAGCCAATTTAGCCAAGCTCAAGCAAGTTGACTTTCAACCACTATTTATTTACGATAAAATCATGGCTGACTTGAGCCACAGGTTACTGCTGACCAAACAGTACCAATGGCTCAAGTAAACCAATAAAAGTTATATTGTGCATTCATGTTAATTTCAATTAACTTACTTAAACCGAGTTAAATTTATCACAGCTAATTAAGTCTTATTTCAACCATATATGGACCTCGGATCAGTTATTTGGTAGCAATAACAGCATAGTCTCAGTCATTAAAATAGTACTGGTGCTGCCAGATGTTAATACGTAATAGGTCTGAAGTCCAAAAAATGTTATAGTTCACTGAAGAGCTATTGTCAAATCGATGTCTTAGAGCACAAGTAGCGAATGAGCCATGCTATCACATTGGATATTCGCTACTTGTGCTCTAAGCCATCGAAATCTAACAGACCATATTTTCAGTCCAGTTGCCAGCATGAAAATGTTCCACTCATGGCTGTAATGGCCGATTTGCTCACGTGGTGGCAATAATATTTCATATTTGGTAGCTGGGAACAGAATATGGCGCCGTTAATGGCCGATTAGTGACGTTTTGACAATATGACAACACCCTATTTGTGGCATGAAATAATTAGTCAATACGTAAAAAGATCTTGCATTAGTAACTTTTTCCCTCGTGAGGACACCCTGTATTTACGATTCCAATACGGTCTTGTTACAAAGCTAGACAAACAGTAAAATAAAAACTGGTGCATGTCTATTGTGTAGAAATTCAGCTAAAGCCTGTTACCACCTGAGCATGTAAAAATATTTACACGACCTTGGTAGCCATTAGTGATTTTTGGCTTGTATTTACAAAATTTAGCACATAGGCCTACAATATGCTAGTCTTTTGCTAGCAATTGGAGAAAAGAGAAATGCTAAGCATGTAATTTATCTGATACAACGTTATATTTCCAATTCCCAATAAGGTCTTATCAGAAGCCTAGTAGCAAAAAATGCCTAGACTTGTTGTTATTTGTGTTGTTATTGGTGAAAACCGACCTAGACTTTCTGTGCCAAAGTGTTAAGTGCCAAGGCAATTTCAGCATTCATTTTCTTAGGCAAGTATATTAGCAATGGGTGTTAAAGGAGGCAGGAAAAACAAGCTACAAAACAAAAACGAAGGCTATTTTAAGCTTGTGGCCGCCAAGTCTGAACCCTGACCTAACTATGTAGTTGGGGATGTAGGCCACCACTCAAGGTTTTACCCTGGCAGCCAACAATAAGAACTCAATCTTCACCCCAAATAACACCGGGAGTATACCAGTAGGAAAACTTAATTACTAAAATAATGCCCACACCCTAATATGTCTACATTAAATTAGGGAATTGCGAAACAAAATCCTATACAAGGGACGTCAGGTTAACAAATTTTTCATCCTTAGTTAATAATACCGTATGCAAATGAACCAAATGATAATTGTAACTAGCCCCCCCCCCCACCCAATGAAAAACCAAAATAGCTGGCAACATGCCAAATTGAATTACCCAACACCTGGTTCAGTTGCATACTGTTGATAGGGAGCCTGAGGATAGGGTTGGACAATGTATGTTTTGGGAACCATAGGTTAGGATTGGACACCATGACTAAATGCAATTTATTGAATCAGCTTACTGGTACGTAGTTTACACTAAATGCCACTATAAATAAATAATGCATTGTCTGTGATAACCCTTGACTCATGGTAAGCCAACCATGAATGAAATTCAAAAGTTTCTAACAATTAAAGAAATGCAAAGTAAAACGAAATGAATACACCAGAAAAATGTAAATAGTAAATAGCTTAATAATATGTAGTTTACACTAACTGCCACTATAAATAATGCATAGTCTGGTAACTCTTGAATCATGGTAAACTAACCATGAATGAAATTCAAACTTTCCCAGCAATTTTAAAGAAATGCAATTAGTACAATCGCCCAATCACCTTACGTAGTTTACACTAACTGTCACTATAAATAAAAAAATAATGCATGGTCCATGGTAACCCTTGACTCATGGTAAGACAACCATGAACGCTCCCTAAGTGCTTATTTGTGTGCATAATGCAAATTGATTGTTACTTTCCCTACTAGTGTTACTTTTGAAAAAAGTTCAAATCTGGTTTGTGACAAAGCTTTTTTCAAGTTATATTAAATGACAAGAGTGAGTTATAAATTAAGAAATTGATGTGGTCTGAAATCTTGGGCAATTTAATTTGACACCAGGCTCCATCTTGGCATTGTCTTCAAGTGTCTGAGTTGATGACGGGAGGTTAATTTGCATTAAAATTTATGCCGCTTTTCTCATCTCGGCTCAACATTTTCAAGTGTGGCATTAAAAAAACTATCCCCAATTACACTCCAGCGATTAATAATACAAATAAGAAAGCTTTATTACCCAACCTCTCGCCAGTTATTTATGCGCGGTATATAAGAGATATAGGCAACCTTCAAAATCAACGCACATGGCTGCCTAAACAATTCACACAAGTGCAAAAAGACGTTCACCTTCATTCGCAATGCCTTTTACCCTCAACTATTTACTTGTTTATTTTGTGAAACCGTATCGGGGGTATTTTCTTACCTTTTTTTTCGTTTTCTCCAGTGTGGATCATTGGGCGTTAAATCTATAACGGCGTACGCCACTGTGCACGCATTTAATCAAGGATTTAATGACCGGCCATTTCGTCCTGGGTCCGAGCCCTGGTCAATCAAAACGTAATCTTCTAACATCGGGGTCAACGTTGCACTAAATAAACTAGTCTTCCGCAATGGCAACCAATACTTGCTTAAATTGTTTGTAGGCTTAAAAGTTTATCGTCCAAAACGTAAAAAACAGCGATAACATGAAGAAAAAAAAAATCCAAAAACACTGGCACGCGTCTTCAACACCGTCCATCTTGGAGGTTGGAGACTCACGCTAATCTCGTTCATTGTGTGAGATATCGTGAGACTTCTGTAGATTACAAATTACTTGTACAAGCTTTGAACACATTAGCCCCAAAGGGGCACATTTGGGTAAACTTTGAACTTGGAAACAAAAAATAGCATTTGTTTGAATCCAAATAGAAACCTGTTTAAATGCAGTGGGAATAGCCAATACACTAGCCGTTTAAAATTGAATTTAAAAATTTGACTATAATATTTTTTAATCGAAATAAGAGACTGGTAGAAACCTCGCCTACAAACAATGTTAAAACTTAACCTAAAGTTTTCACCTTTGACACTGAATAAAGGTAAAACAAAAACATCTGGCATTAGCTGCTGGTCTGCTTTCGCCCCCCATATTGGATAAAAAAAATTGGCATGATGCCAGCATTGCCAACTTGCATTATAGCAAGCTTATGGAACATATTTGAGGGGGAAGGGGGGAGCTATCCTTCACCCCAGCCCCCATCCGATTCTGGGGTGGTCATGTTCACGGTTCTCAGCGGTAAATTAAGGAGACTTCTGAGGGCCACGTGATACAAACACCCCTTGTTACTGATGACCCTGGACTCATTAATGAGTAGTGATAACCCTTTGCTCACATACTGTATTTAATCAAAATGGCAGTATAATTAAGTTCCATTTCAAAGTACCGATGCTCACATACAAATTGCATTTACGTATTGAATTTCAGTTACCTTGATATTATTGTTTAATCATGTTTGGCTTACTTTTTACCAAGGGTTATAGTTGACACTGTATTATTAACCCAACCCATACTTATTAAGTTATTAAAAGTAAAAAGCTTATGTAAGAAATGTAACAGTAGCCTACACCGTAGTGTATGTTTTTATCATAAAGCCTGCTGCCTTTTAAGCAAAAATTCGTTATTAAATGCATTTTTGTCACTTTTCATTATAATTATGTTGTCGAAACTTTCTGGATTATGTTTTACTATCTGGGAGACTCCATATGTTACCTATTTTGGTAAACAAGGAGTAAATAAAATCAAGAAGGCTTCCAAATAGAGGTCAAAGTCGAAAAAATAAATGAAATGTAGGCCTAGTAAAGCGAATTGCGATTTGCAACTCTGTTATCAGTTATTATCGTTATTAGTTAAATAATCGAAAGGCCATAATTTAATAACCTTGAAATAAGATTTTTTTTGATATTAAAACAAGCGTGTCCCTTGTAACATCCAACATGTGTCGTTATTTCTCTAAACAACCTACTTATAGATTAACCTCAAACACATTTCGAAAAACCTTATTTTGAAAAAGGTTATTGAAACGCAATTATGTAGCAATATTTGCTGTTATAGCTCTCTTTTTATAACGCATATTTTTTTTTAATCCAATTCTTGTTATTTGCCATTGCACCTCCCCACCTACGCATCTTATTCCTCTCTCAAGCCTACGTAATTGAACTTTTGCTCTTTATTCCCATGTTCATCAAACCAAAAATCTCGCCAAAAATAGTTTAATGATGTTCAAAGCAGCGAAGAATTACATTATTAAAATTCCAAGGTTATAAAAACCAGAATTTTCACGTGAAATTTTTTTTTGAAATAAAAATACTTAAAATATAGGAAGACATTGCATTGTTTATATTGCAATTCTTGGAATTAACAACAAAAATAATTATTTGGAGAAGTTTCCGAAGCTATTTTTAAATTTTAAATAGTTGGCACAAGTCCAATTTTATTATGATAATTAAGAAACTAGGATCAAATTATTTTAATATTTTATAGTAGATTGTATAGTCATGTGATTACTTTAAAAGTAGCCCGGCGTTATTGTGTCCTAGGTGAACTCTTGATATAAATTATAATTTATATTATAATTATAAATTATAATTTTTGGGGGAAAGTCCCACTTGTAACTTATGAATGGCTGATATGTATGATATGAATGGCTATGACAATAATAATTGCATCAGTTTCCATATTGAAGAAATCACGACGTTTGCCAAATACATGTTAAGACGCTATTTTTCCAAAGATTTCAGCAGACACTGACAGTTGGTGGCGCCCTCTACGACATGCATTTCTTTGTGTTCCATGAGAGCTGATGCCTTCTGTCCAGTAGAGGGCGCTACATACTGTCAGTAAAATGGCGCCTACTTGGGCTTTGCATTTTCAACTAAATCCAAGTATTCAGGACATTTTATTTAATGATTGGTAGGCTCAAATCAAATTGGAATTTCATAATTTTTCATGCTCTTCTTCATACAACCCACTTCTTTTAAAATGGGACTTTCCCTTTTAAGTGATGTCTCTACTAAAAGTCAGCCCAATGTTGGGCTAGTAAAATTTTACTGAAAATACGATTTTCACTAAAGTAAATGGATTTTCGCAAGGAAGGGCTAATATTAATGAAGGTGTCAGACCAATTTGCAAAACGTTTTTTCCTTTAAAAAAATTAATTTATCATCCAAAGTAGAACTCTTTGATTCCCAAAATATCCGAAGTTTGAGAATGCGACTGGTGTTGTGCTTCGCTTCTTAACACCATTAATAGAATATAAATGGGCAAAGTCATCCTTAGTTTGTGTATTTATGTTGAAAAGCGAAAATAGCAGCAGCTTTTCTGCAGATAAAAATGGGATTGTAACCACGTGTTTTGATTTTTAAATAAAGCCAAGCTTCAGCGATGAAGAAACTGACAAAAAAAGGGGTTATTAATAGTGACCCAGGGATAGGAATTTTCACGTCGTCTTTCACGCTTTTTTTTTCTTCCCCAAAGTGATATTTTTTTTTTCAAAAGTAGGCCTAAAATTTGTTTTATTTCAAGAATCAAAATGGTTAACCGGGCAACAACTAGTTGACTATGAAAGCGCATTACCCCCTTGAGAAATGCGTGCCAAAAAGGCAAGTTAAAATTGGACAAAAAAAATATTAAGGAAACCAATTCTTGATATTTCTTTTTCGTTCAAATTTCAAGAAATGAATTTCAAGAAGACAGAAAATAGTGCAAAAAACATTGCGGCTGTTAGTGTGGAAAAGTAGCACAAATTCAAATTTATCTGAACTAAAAAAGTTCACTCTCTTTTTGAAACCAAGCTACTTTACATCCATTTCATTTGAATACTTAAAGGGACAGTCCCACTTTGTGACAATGAATCTTAAAATTAAGATTATTAATAAGAAAGAAAGTCTTATTAATAATTGCAGTTCACCCACCGCAATTCATAAATCACGATTTTCCAAAAAAAAAAAAGAAGATAGGCGCCATTCTTATATAGTCCCCCCACCCAGGCAGAATGGCGCTGCATGCAAAGGGGGTTCAAGTTGTCTTCACTTTACCGCAATGGAATAGTTATGCGCATTCTCTGTTACGCAAAAACTTCTATACCATCAAGTTTATTACTAGAAGGATTGACAAAATGACTTCTAACATGGCTACTATCAACCATCGAGATTTTTGTCCTCATTGGCATGTTTCAAAATTAATAACTATTGAATGGTAATTATAAATCAGAATTCAATTTCTACGCTCTCTTGTTTTTCCCCCTTTTCTTGCAAAAAATGCTTGAGGTAAGGTGGGACTGTCCCTTTAATTTTTTACATGAATGATTCAGTTATGCATGAAAATAAAGAGAGAAGAATATCTGTCATTATTTTTCATTGCCAATTTGCTGTGAAGAAATGCTAAAACTGCAAAAATTAACTTATATGAAAAAGGTCAATGGCCATTTCACATGGCCAACTCTATAGTTTTTTCTTGTTCATGGACGACCCCCTAAACACCAATAAAGCTTTTTGCTTTCTGTATACGAATATAATATAAATATGATAGTTTTTCTTAATATTATATCTTTAACAAAGAAAAATTCAGATACTATCAGGGAATAATATATCCTTTGGGATGAATTTGGGTTATACGAAAAATTGCACAAACAAATAGGAAAAGTGAAGCAGGTTGAATACATTTTTAGACCTGTTGGTGTAAATGAATTCGTGTGGGGGTTTTACTTGTCTACTTTCACAAAAGTAAAAAAAAATTAGGGTTAAATTCGGGTATATATCTGACGTCATATAGGCTATATGGACTAAAATGCGAAAGGGGAACACGTGGAAGCCGAACATAAAAATAAAGATTCGTATTTGTGTTGAGTAAGGAAAGGGGAAACAAAAATTCAAATTGAATAGCCGTAAACGAACACAAAAGTAGGCCTAAGTTTTTGTCATAGATTTTTTGTATTACTTTACTTTTTTCACACCCCCTTTAATCATGCCTTATTTAATTGGATTACTTTAAGTAGGTCTCTTCCTCTTCCTCAGACATTTTTTGAGGATAAAAGTTCAATCTTAAAAAAAACTGTTCTGATCGACACCATAATGTACCTCAGAATAATTAATTAATTTAAAAAAGTAATAATCTTAAAAAAAACTCTCTTGAAAAGCATAACTAGAGTAGGAATGCTGTGCATTGATTTCTGAAACTGAAATAAATAGCCTACTGTAGGTATATCAAAACAATAGTTTTTGTATATTTTTTGTTTTATTTATGAACTGATAAAGGGAACAAAGTTAAAAAGTTACAAAGTCCCACTTTGTAACAAGTAATTTTTAAATGGTAAACACTTACTAGATATGAAAGGCTGTGGCAATAATAATTGCAGCAAAGCTTCCATGTTGAAGAAATTACAATATTTACTAAATTCATATTAGGCGCCATTTTTCCATAGCTTAGCTGTTTTATACAATCGTCTGGCAAAACGTTGCTTGCAATGTTACATTCCTACACATCTGTAATTATCTTTTTAATTAAAGTCACCTAGTTAGTAACCATTTTTACATTTTTTTAAACTAGCCCTTAGTACCGTTCAACTAACTTTATAAAACAACATTCCCAAACATTTACTCTTTCTTTGGTAGGGAGTGAAATAGGTTTTGAATCCATATCTAGAAACTAGAAAAAAGCTGCTCCAGACATAATTCTTGGCATAAAAAATTGCTATTTTTTCTTTCCCCTTCATTTTTTTTTTCTTTAGAAGTCAATGAATCTGGTTCTTCTACTATTTTGAGTAAACTGAGGAATGCAATGACAACTTGGGAGTATATTTTTGTTGATATTCTCTCAGCTTCAGCTGGGCCAATGTTAACTTATTCCCTCTTCGACTTGTTAGTTCGGTCGACACGGTCATTTCCCACCCTAATTTTTTTAACCGTGTTGTGCTTGTTGTGTTTTGCTAAAAATTCATTTCTCAGGCATTTTTCTCATCCCTAAATACATCCACCTCATCTCCTTTTCTTCTTCTACATCGGCTCCATTTTTACGCTGATTAGAATCTGAACCGGAAAGTGCATTGCATACTAAGAAGTGATGCCAGAAAGTCGGCTGCTAGTATGGTGGCCATATTGAAACTCAAACCCATTTTAGCTCAGATCTACGTTCGAACTGTAGACCAGGGTGTCTGGGCATATAGAAAACCTGGAAATGTCAGGAAAATTTATTCTGGGTTTGGAAAATTGAAATTGTTTGGCAGTTTTGCTTTTTGTTTTTTTTAAATACCAGTCTGCATTTTTTGGTGATATTTAGATTACATGTTGCACTTTTATTCTGGCCTGACAATTTCATTTTTAGATATAGTTTCTGATATAAAGAGTAATTTCTTATGGTTTGATAGTTGTAAAATACTATTGCAGTTTTAATAGCATATAGTTTATAATCAGCTTCATTAAGACTTCATATGGTCTGAAAGTTTGTAAAAAGTTGTCTGGAAAAGTGAAAAACCTAGAAATGTCAGGGAAATTTGCTACTGGATTTTGCCATACACCCTGTGTAGATAGATTTTATAAAAATAATGCATTTGTTCATTTCTTTGAACTGTTTCCATAACCTAATTTTAACTGATTGTATAACATCATAGGCCTAATCACTTTATAGAATTTATTGGCCATACACCTGGTAGTATTGCAGTGGAGTAATTTTTGGAGGAAGAGGTCTTAGGTCTTCCCCCCCCCACCCTCAACCGGAAAGTTTAATAGAAAAATGGTTGCCATGATTGCCAATTCCCCCAAGAAGGAAATTATGCTACATGGACATAAAAAAATGTAGATTTATACGTTATTTTGGCGAAAAACTGGCACTATGATAACGTCAATGAAAAAAAAAAAGGAATGTGTAAATCTGCAAATCAACGCATTTTTGCCACCTTTAATCCCAAAAAGTCGTTAAAACCTTACGGCATCTTCTATCAACAATCTGTTTCTATTTGTTCTTCAAAGCTTCCTCTTTATCAGAATATTTACTACAAAAAAGCTTTTTATATAAAAAAAAATAATAATAAAAAAGCAATTTAAAAGGCATTAAATGACCAACATTTTTGGCTGAGCCCCATTTACTAAGCGTGCTATTAAGGGGTACCAAATGGCTATCATTTTCCCCCAATATTAAATACTTAGCATTGCCTCTGGCCTGCACAGGTTAACTTGATTGATTCATTAAGTCCTAATGCCAAATTGGCAAAAACAAGCTAGAGGACCTTGATTTTGCCTCCAGCCTTACTTTTGCTTGAGAAAAAAAACTGACAAGAGCAAAAACAAAGCATTTTAACCACTGACAAGCCTGAGGTTGTTGCCACCAAGCAAGGAACGTCAGGGGTGAGAGGAAAACAAGGGATACCCACAGCACCACAACAGCAAAACAAACGACGTTACACTCGGTTAAAGACAAAAAATTTGAATAAATAAAAAATGGTGGCTTACACCAAGGAGGTTGCACTTGTTCAGGCAAAAGCGCGTTTATGAATATAGATCAAATTCTCAGATAGTCTTTGCACGCTTTTCTACATTCAAAAACAAAAATGCTGGTCATCAACCCAAAGACTCGATCCACTTCCTAACAATTTGACCCCCCTAAAGGGGTAAAAAGACGAAGAAAAAAATAGTTCAGAGCAAATAACTCCCAAGGGTCAAGGTCAAGCAAAAGGAAGTGGACGTCCTGCCACTTCATGACCTATTATTGAACAAATAGAAGGGCATTCCTCTGTTCTGAGGCACTAAATACATTTGCCTTCTGCCACTGATCTCTATTAACTAATTATCAAATTTACATTGTTTTGAGATGCACAGTGTTGCACTCCTAACAGAACAAGACACTTGGCCAATACATGACTTCAGTGCATCGTTCTACACGAGAATCAATTCAATTCAACACCCAACGATCAGCATATCATAATGCCATTTGGTAGGGGGGTATTCCCACAATCAGGAGAATACTCCCACGTCATACAGTTGTGACTTAAACATCATCGTTAAGTTGAATAATTCCTAACAATTTTGAGCTACAGTATTTTTAGGAAGATTATTCTCTGATAGAACGCAAAAAAAAGGACCAATAATAAGCATCCATTTCTAGCACGAATTTTCTTTAGAGGATTTGAGTGAACATGCCTACCTCTAGCGTTAGCATTTAGATATATCTGAAACTAAATTTTAAATTACATGGCAAATTCTTGAAATACAAGAATACTTCTTGGATTATAAAATAAAAATTGCAAAAATCCATTGTTTCTCCAATGTAACTCATTGACATTAGTAAAAAAAAATCCATGCAAAATTTGCATGTCAGGTAAATTCAATAGGAGTGTCAAAAATAGTTAGTTGGTTGATCATCTTCCATTTTTCCTGTATTTCATGCTATATACATCAATATGTGTATAGCATGAAATACAGGAAGAATCAGTGATCAGTTTTACCCAGTTTAATGTAGCCTACTGCTAAAAGATAAAAACAAAGGCTCTATTACTAAAACAGCTGAAATGATAGTATTTTATAACATCTTAATATGTTTACTGATTGTTATTATTCGCTTCTGAATTGCCTGCATGATGGCTACGGCTCTGTGCTTTTCTCCCATGCGCTTAATTGTAAAGTTCTCCCCGGAAGCATGAACTTCTGAACTGAGTGGACCCACATGTCTCGCCACAGGGACTTGTAACTTCCTATACTAATGAAAACATACAATCCAAAGAATACAATAAACTACCGGCTTCCATGTTCTTTACAACAGAAATGTGCCAAAACAACTCATTTTGTTTTTCAAAGTAGCAATTTCAAAGCACCCAATTGATTCATTTGACTTCCCCAATCAGCTACTGTTTACTTTTAATGATGTTGACTCAAAGACAGGTTATTGCACAAAAACCGTAAAAAAGGTCTCGACCCAGGACTAATAACCATTATCTAGCCAAGTAAGAATGTGCACAGTGAATCACTCCTTTATCATATGCAAGGTCTGTCATTATTGTACGTAGCCTTGACTAATAAATGGCAAGGAGAATCGGTTTTAAAAAAAACTCCCACAAAAAAGTGGAAGTTTTGTTTTCATCTACAAATTTAAATATGACATTAGTTTCTAGTTAATCTCACACAACTTGAAATCATGGTCAAAAGCTTGTAACAACTTGTTGGAAAAAGATTAAAGTTGACAAAAATGCATTGGATAACATTTCTGAAGGAAGCAGTTATGTACTCTGTCTCTAACAATTGTAAGAGTTTGTCCAAGAGCATAATACCTTATTTTTATCCAATGCATTTTAAAGGGGAGGTGGGAAAGGATACATTGGGCCCCGGTGAGGTGGGTTAGGCAGGACTTTGCATTTGTTGTTGGTCGTGGTTTCCGACCAAGCACCATTAATGTGATTTTTTTCAATAGTTTTGATAATTACAGTGATTCTGCCTCGGCGGGTATGGGATGGCAGCATAATTCTCAAGTTCCGTCGCAAGGTCCTCACGGGCCACAACCGCAGCAGCACCTAAGCGTAGTGACGACCATTTGGGGTGTATCTTCGGCAACGCAGAGCGGGCCCATCAACCACACCTCATTCAGTGGGGGCGGGAATCCGACGGCCACTTCGATGGCACCAACCCCTTACAACCAGCAGCAGGGTTTTCCTAGCAGCGGGCCTCAAAAGGCATCCTATAATCCTCAGGGCATGACATACCGGCAGCCCACGCCCAATTACAACAGGTAGGTCCTAATTTGCTCGGACGTGCCTGTCTGCATGCTCATACAACAACAACAAAATGTCTTGAAATAGCCGAAACGAAATGGAGCCAAAATTAAGGTGTGATTACCCAGAAAAAAAAAGCTCCCCAGTAAATGGCAGAATTTCTGATGTTAAAATACTGCTGAATCCCATATCACGAAACAAATCTGCAAAAACTGGGAAAACTAGTTTACAAAACCTCTGGAAAAAGGGGAAAACTGGAATACTTGAAAAACTGTAGTTTATATAATGCAAGATAATCTGGAAACACGTCAGTTTTAGCACGTAAAACCAATTTTTTGTGTGCAAAATCGTAGTTTTCCACTTTTTCTTGACTGTTAATAACTGTGGGAAGAAGCCCACAGTTTTTATGCAGTTAATGTTTCATAATGTATCCAGTAACATCATAAAATCACAGTTTTGTGCTATTAAAATTTATTTTGCCGGGTAACTAACAAAATCCTAGCTTGATATTCATAAGTTCACGTCTGCCTTTCTATGTAGACGTTTTTCTAGCAAAGTTTGAAAATATTAAGAAGAAATAAAATTAAAAATTTAAAAGAAATTGCTCTTATTTCTGTTTGCAGTGCGTATGGCGATAGCTGCGGACCCATGGGTGCTTTGTCTCGTTTCAGTGGCTATCCGGGCACACCTTCTAACATGGGTAACATGATTGGCTCGACTACCAATCACTCCTCGACACCGACGCAGGAGAACCAATTTCAACCGCAGCAGTCGACGATCGCCGCGGCCGCCTTTGCAGCCGCTGCAGCTACGGCCACGGCCACTGCAACGGCGTCGGTGGTAGCGCTTCAAGAGAGGCAGCAGCAGGAAGCAACCATGAATAGCCAATTTGGGCAGGTGAGACTAAAAGTAATTGTCCATTCATTATCCTTCCTCATTTTGCCATCCATCTTTACTACCGACTTCATGCCACATTCTCTTGCCTTAAATCTTCTTGTGGCATTTCCATTTCCAGATCCAAGGGATGCAAAATCAGCAGTACTCTGGGCAGTATGGCGGTCCCCAGGGTCAACGGATGCACGGTCCTCCCAACATGAACAATATGAATATGCCCATGAACAATTCTATGGGAATGAGCAACATGAACATGAGTATGAACATGAACATGGGGAGTCCCATGAATTCCATGGGTGGCATGAACAACAGCGGAGTCGTGGGCAATAACTCGATGATGAACTCGTCCATGGGAACCAAAGGAGCCGCCATGGCAACACAAAATCCTGCCATGTATAATACGGCACAGCAAAGGCGGGGTGTGCCCTATCCCGCCAATCCTTCGCAGTTTTTGCACCAAAAAAGACAAACACAGTATCCGAATGCACAGGCATCTGTCAACCACGCAAATTCACAAACTCAGGTAATTTACATGTTTTATCTAGATTTTGTACCAAATCAAGTCTTCTAAAAATAGTTGGCTTCTCATACCATAGTGTATTAAACTTGATCTTCTATTTGTAGTCATATCCAGGACCTCAGCAATATGGGAATTCACGACCACAATACCTACAGAACCCTCAGTCCATGCAGAATTCCAACTTTCCTTTGCAACAACAGATGCGGCCATCGATAAGACAGCAGGCGCCACCTTACATGAACAACATGACGGCACAACAAAATCAGTATTTCCAACAACAACAAGGCGGCCAGATGAGTGGAGGCCAACAGAACCAGTACAGTCAGCATTTTAACAATCAGTTCAATCAACAAGAATTTCAAGTATGAATTGACGATTTTTTTAGCTTTGCTCAACTAATCGTAGCAAAATCAATTGTTAAAAATGTAAATAAATCAAGACATTCTTGTAATGAGTTTTGTTTTTTGTCCTCGCAGCACCAGAGGAACCTGAATTATCAACATTCACCCATTCCCGGAAATCCAACCCCACCTTTAACACCGGCTTCGATGCCACCGTACTTGTCTCCTAATCCGGACATCAAACCAAACTTTCAAGATGTGAAGCCAACCCTCCCACTGCCAAGTGAGTTTAACTTTTCAATGCATGTCACATTCACTGATGTCGTGTAGTGTAGTGTATGTATCTCACTGTTCCCAATTCGAATCTTACAGAAGATGATGAATTAAGACTGACCTTCCCCGTTCGGGATGGCATCGTATTAGCACCGTTTAGGTTGGAACATAATCTGGCAGTCAGCAACCACGTCTTCCACTTGAAACAGTCCGTGCACCAAACTTTGTTGTGGAGGTGAGTATCTGGGTAAAAATCATGAGATTTAAAATTGGTCTTGTTGTTGCATGTGACCGTAGCGAACAAAAAAAAATATACAAAAAGCAAAATGTAACAAGTATCATTTTTGGTAACTTGAGCTTTACTCAGACATTCTAGTTCCAAGCATATATTTACTGGTATTTAGAAAACTCGAATTAAGAAATTAACGAGTAAATGTAATTCTGGTATTTCCAGGTCGGATCTAGAACTTCAATTAAAATGTTTCCACCACGAGGACAGGCAAATGAATACCAATTGGCCCGCGTCTGTGACGGTCAGCGTCAATGCCACACCTCTCAGCATAGACAGGGGTGAAAACAAGACGTCTCACAAACCACTATATCTCAAAGAAGTTTGCCAACCAGGCAGAAATACGATCCAAATCACCGTAACGGCATGTTGTTGTGTACGTTTGGCAAATCTTTCTTCGTAGTCATATACCCAACGAAAAAGCTCTGTGGTCAGCAATAGTTTTGTTCCTATATTTCCAGTCCCACCTCTTCGTACTTCAGCTCGTTCACCGTCCTAGCGTTCGATCGGTGCTGCAAGGTCTGCTGAGGAAAAGGCTTCTCCCTGCGGAGCACTGTATCAGCAAAATCAAGAGGAATTTCAGTAGTGGGGTTGCGTCCAGTAACAACCCGCTTAATGGTGAAGACGGGGTCGAACAGACGGCCATCAAGGTCTCACTTAAATGTCCGATAACGTTCAAGCGGATAACGCTGCCGGCTCGAGGACAGGACTGCAAGCACATACAGTGCTTCGATCTGGAATCCTATCTGCAACTCAACTGTGAAAGAGGGGCTTGGAGGTGTCCTGTTTGCAAGTAAGTCTTGAAAAATTGCAGTATCTCAGTTACAAAAATTCATATCCTGGCTAATTTTGTATGTTTTTTTCTGCAGTAAACCGGCATTACTCGAAGGCCTCGAAGTAGATCAGTATATGTGGGGAATCCTAACCAATCTCAATAATTCAGACGTTGATGAGGCGACCATCGATGCGCTAGCAAGCTGGAAAGCGGTGCCGATAAAAACGACGGTCAAGGAAGAAGAACCTGGTGAGGAAGTCGGCAAATACTAGTTAAAACAAAAGGAAACTTGTCAGGCATCACGACTAATAGATTTGTCTTCGTTAGATTCATGCGGGGGATCAAAGCGGTTTGGAAAAGCAATGTCTCCCAACAGCATGACCATGCCCACGATGAACAGTTGGGGCGACATGAGTGGAGGTCTTTCACCTTATCCCTCGCTACCACCATCGGACATAAGCAGTGAGTTTTTTCCTAAGTCCATTAATATTTTTCTTTTATTAAATATCTACGATACAAATTATGGACCTTGTTTATTAACAGGTTTAAGTAACAGTCCAATGCCGAGTGGACCAACGGTTCAAAATGGAAGTTCCTTTAGTGGACCATCCACGCCGTCCACGAATGCCAGCGGATTTGAGTTTCATTCGCCAGCGACTGATTTTGGTCCGCTGGCCCACCTTAGCGATGCCATCTCTGCCATGGATCCCCTGAACGCAATGGAAAAGACCATCAACGATCAAATGGGACCACCACACCATCATCACGATCAAGGAGGCCAAGGCATGAGGCACGTGGGTGGGCCGACTGGAGTCGGGAATCCCTCAACGCCACAGCAGCAACAGAGTATGAATCAAACTAGCTCGCAGGTACGTTCATATCTTGGCTGGGCACATGCTGCAATCGTAAATGATATTATTATGAGTAATCTAACATCATTCTTTCTTTGTAGCAACAGATGATGCAGCATGGGCCTCACACGCCGCACACACCCCATACACCTCACACTCCACACACTCCCGGAGGACCACCTAGCGTCCCCCCTCCATCGCAAGGTCATGGGTCGGAATCAAACTCCAATAATCCTGGTAGTCAAGGATCTTCGGGCGGCAATGGTGGTGATCACACTCCAACGTCGTCTGGGTCTTTGCCCCATGCACCAGACCTCACGTCAGACCTCAACTTTGACCCTGCAGCTGTTATTGATGGTGAGGGAGCGGGCCAGGAAGGTTTAAATGTAAGTTAATGTTAAAATTTGCCTTTGGAGATAAATTGTGCACAAAATTTCAGAGCGGTTTGCTTTAGCGTGTAGCAGCTGGGCATTTACGTCAATTTCAATTCTGTCCGTATATTTCCAGTTACTTCCTGATAATGTGGTCGATCCTATGGAGCTCCTATCATATCTCGATCCACCAGACATTGGCCTCGGAGGCGGAGTCAACGGTTCCTCCAGCGGGATGTCCGGATCAGGCGTATCCTCGGGTTCCAATTCCGGCTCCGGCGTGTCGGGGAGCGGCAGCGGGGGAGGGAGCAGTGCAAGCGACGACCTTTTAGCCTTGTTCGAATCCTAATTGTACCTAAATAACTGAATATGCTCTGAACGTTGTCACTTCCAGTGACGGGTGAGCTTCAGTATTCTGGCCAAGTATTATGTGTGTATGTGTATATTTTTTGCGCCAGTGGAGGCTGCCCAAAAGTGGGGAACAGTGAGCCGTGGCGAGCGGATACCGACCTCACAAAAGACAGTGGGTGTCGGCAAGAGCGGATCTTTGCTACTGGTCCTAACGCCGTCCCCCAAAAACGAAGCTGGGGGTAGCATTTTATGCAACGCTAAACTTTCACTCGGATACGGATCCATTCGCACCGAATGATATCACGGCAGCGGAATCCATCATCGTGCCACAACAACAAGCGTCGCATTCCTACGCAACAGTACGTCGTGGCTGGAAAATGCATAAGAGGTAGAGACTTAAGCTTTCCTCACCACATTCAACGTGACATGATGGATCATGCTATTATCTCCGGTGTTTTTTTAAAAAAAATGAAAGAAAATTGAAGACTTACTAAACAAAGTCACTGGCTCTACCTCCAGTAATATCTGCACACAAACCTCTGTAGAATAGCATTTATGTGTGGGGGGAACATGGTACAAATATTACAAAAAATAAGTGGTTTTTAATATAAGTCATGGACGATATTTTTGCTCGCAAGTGAGTCGCGCTGTATAAAATGCAAGACCAAAAAAAAAAAAAAAAATGCACATCTCTAGTTGGCCGTTGACAGTAAAATTATCCCTAGCACAAAATCACGTACTGGCCCCTACTTTTTAGCCCCTGGTGCACTGCTGTATCGACTATTCATCTTCTCACTCATTCAGACAATTTTGCACATACCTTTTCACAGTTTACGAATTAAAGACATCAAAATTGGTCAAGTGACACCGTTGCAAGCATATCAATTAAGATTATGCTTGGAAAACAATAAATAAGAAAGTTATTTACCATTAACTACTGTAACCTTTTTTGAAAATACCATCATACTGACTTTCAAAGCCTATTGATTACTTGAAATGGAATTCACCTGGACTATCACAGCCCCTTTCAACAATTCCGGGATATCGCAACTATTGCAAGCGACCATCATTTTCAGAGTTACCATAATTTAATGGAAAACTGGGTTTCCTGGTACAGAAACTCATGCCATTTTGTGTCACACTTATACAAATCCAACCTTAATTCCACCTAAAACCAGGTATTGAATAACATTAGAAAATTGACATTGGTTGATAACCTAACAAATTTACTGCCAAAAAACACCAAGCTTTCCATTAAAGTATGAAACGAGTGGAAATTATGGTCTCTTGTAATGTTAAACAGGACTATAAGCCGGGCACCCTGTATATGCAAGCCCTGTTTCCTAACAGTGGAGAGATCCACTCGGGGTTTAAATTTAACCCTTAGGTTAAGTTGAGGGTTAGAAAAAAAAACCTATGGATTGAGTTGAGGTTTACCACTTTAACTTAAGGTTTAAATTTTAACCCTGAATGGATCTCTCCACTGTAAGTAATTACAGTATTGGTGGTGTCAGATAATTAGGCCGTGGTCTAAAAATCGTTTAAGATTATAGCCACATACTATCTTGCAACCATTTAAATTTTTTCCACATTGTCTCGTGCAAATTTGTAAAACATGTTTAGAGGCGCAGAAAATATTTCAAACAAAAGTCGATAAAAAGTGCTCCAGGTGCTAAAAACTCAATATTGATTGAGTACAAATTTGATTTTGTTTTTCAAGATTGCAAAGCCTGTTTAGTACCATTTTTCATTCAAAGGTGGAAAACACCAAATCCCTACAAAAGTATGCCTAAATCTTGTGCACAAGCTAAAGATTTCAACACAAAAAGCAAGTCTTAAGTACATCACCAAAGTTTAAATTCTGCAAAATGTACTGACATGCCAAAGGAAGAATTTGCATTTTCCATTAAAACGTAGCTAATATCAAAGTTTCATAATTGTCAAATATCTTTTCTCTCTAACATGGGTGGTGTTATCCTTTGCAACTCATGAACGAAGCTACACTGTTGCACTTGTTATTAAATTCTGGGGTAATCTTCCCCCTTCAAAATTTGCCCACCATCAAGAATTCTTACACAACTATCGAGCTATTATTGTACCTCACAGGCATCATCAAATGTATTAAATTGTTATTTAAAAAAAAGCACAAATTTAAATTACTTAGCTTGAACAATGCTTTATTAATTTGACCTGTGCTTAGTCTTCCCACCAACGTAACAATCCCAATAGTGCTTCCCTAAGTTAAAAATACTGTTTAAAGGTCAGATTCTTAATTTTATGCAAATTTTGATTTTAAATCATCTAATCCCATTACCCGATTAATTTGCTTTCATATGCAAATGCTTTCAAATTAGTTTATTGGCAAATATTAAGTACAGTACAATTTATATTTTCTCCCGACTTTGAATTTTTTCTGACTTTCTGAGCTAGTGGGAATCACTGGGCCCTTGTTAATGCTGTTAACAGATTTTTATCCCAAACTTAAAATCTTTAAATTGTATTGTTCAAAAGCAGTTTGTTGACAAATGTATATGCAAGCGAAGGACTGAAGTGTCGAATATATTTTCCAAAACAAAAAGCAAATTGTTTTAAATTTTTTGATCTGGTCAAATACGTCTTACGCGTAGTAGTGACCAATGCCTCAATTACCCCCACCGATTTCACCCTAACCCTACTGCACACGCATACATCAATTACATTTATTATGCATCCTTAATGCAACCAACTGAAGATCATCGTCCATTTAAATTAATTAATTATTCCTTTGTATATTTATTGATGTTAGATTAGACGATGCATATCTTTAAAAAGAGTGATGTATGATGTGTCAGTAACTTTTTTGAATGCAATCTTGTTATGTACGGTACTACTACACTGCGCCCGCTGCAACCCATTTTTAAGCAATCACACCTGGCTTAAATATTATATTCCTCCTAACGGGCTGAGCAAAACTTTTTTCAACTTTTGCTTCTCCATGCTTGCTTTTTTAGCAAATACAAACGTAGAAAAGATATTCTTAAGGCATTATTTATGCAAGGAAAAGACTGTTCACTCGTCAATTTCAAAACTGAATCCTTGCCAGCGTAATATTATCTATCTACCATTTTTAGCTGTAAAATATTATTGGTAAAATGCTTTCTCTGTGCTGACCACTGTATAGATTCATCAAGTGTATTGTTCTCCAACATCAAAAAATCGGTCTATTTTAGGTACTGCCATCCAGATCCTAGATTATAATACTGTTATTATTGCTAATGATTATTGCTGCCCTTTTCCATTCTATTAGTTTTACTATAGTATTATTTTTCTTCATTGACCATTTCCCCAGTTACTTTTTTTTCCCTCCTACTGCCCGTTCCCTTTTTCACTGTCATTTCCCATCTTTTTCTTCCCCCAAAAGTAAGAAGGATCACGCAGTAAAAACGTACGACAAATCTGTATATATATATTCACTACACCACACCAAATTCAGGACTTTCACTTTTGGTATTGTAGCTTTTAAAAAAAATCACCATTGTAAATGCATGTTCGAGAACTGTGCTGACCGTGCTCTTTTTTGTATTCCCAATAACAACATTATTTATGAACCAAGAAATGTCTCTTAATTCCTTATTTGTGGTTGTGTTTTACATACGTGGTTACCAATTAAGTAGAGCGGAGGATTGCGATTCCTATCAATTCATAACGGAAAAAAGAAACTGCTAATAATGGGCAGATTTTTACACTGAAAAGCCAATTTTTTTCAACATCAAAATCTGCCCTTCTTACGTTTGATATTACCCTGGTATCGTACGAGTGTAGTTGTTCATTTTATTTTTTTTACAAAAATTAATTCCCAGTTTTAAAACTAATAATTAAATATATTAAAATTACTTTTAAAATTGGGTTTTACGTAGTTTGCAAATTAATAAAAAACACTGCAGCAGCCTAAGATCTACGATCATATTTTTTCAAAAATTGATAAAAAAAAATACGTAACTAATAATATGGAAATCCCAAATTCAAGTTAAGCCAAATTTGCGTAGCACAGATTTTTTAATAAAACTTAAATAACGTATAAGCTACACACAAACGCGGGTAAGCAACTGTACTTTATGAAAATACAAAATTGAAAGCCACTGCTTGAGGCGTATATTGGAATACAAAAAAAATTAATGATGATGGAATATTATTTGGACTTGAAAATTAATAGCCAGGCCATGGCCATCGCTAACATGAATGTTCACCATTCGTAATTACAAATAGTCACATTATTAAATTTGTATAAATACGCTTGTAACTAAAAAAAAATGTACAAACCAAAAAAAAAACATTGAAAAACGATTTTTCGCATCATTCAACAGATTTTAAATTTAAGTCATTTCTTGGGGCTTTTCCATAAGTTCAATTAATAAATTTTTATGAAATTTATTCGGTATCAACGATTGTCATTGATGATAAATAATAAAAATCCCGCTAAACATCTTTTGGATGAATCAAACCAAAAAACTAAAAATACAAAAGTTTGTATTCCACGCAAGTTTCTATATTCGCTTTGCTTCATCGAGGAGAGGATGCTTGGGAACCTGGATTACGGGGGGGTAGTGGAGGCGGAATGGGCATACTTCCTGGGGGATCGTCTGTCGGAAGTGGAGGTGCTAGCATTTCTGGCACACTGTCACACCGGTCAGGATCGGACATAAAACCCCGCGAACCCATCATATTTGCATAGGAAGATAGGATGCTTTCCGCTGGCGGTGGGCTTCTCTGAAACGTGCTCTCTGATGAGCTACTCATATTAATGACTGATTGCATATCAATATAGTCACTGTGTGGCTCGATTGATGGCTCATTGTAATAATCGATCCTGTCAGTAACAGGTGACTGCGAGGTGGCAGAAGGACGACGCGTTGGGCTGTCCATATGTAGATAGCCATTGGGCGATACAGACCCCTGAGCTGCTAAGCTCATCTTTCGAGGAGCTGATTAACAAAAAGGGATCTTAGTATTTGACTAGCCTTATAAATATTAGCAGGTAGAGGATGTGAAGATGCAACGAGCAATCTACCGAGCAACTACAAAGCCATAATGCAACAAATAATGGAGCTATGGAACTGCATTTCCAGGAAAATAATATTCAGGCAATAGCAAGCCTTTTAGCTAAAGCATTTTTTTTAACTGCCGCCAATTCCAAATTTTGGAATCGCCAATTTTCACAGTTTTTGGTTTCAACTGTTCAAATTAACGAGTTAGTTAAATTCTGAAAGTTCCCTAGATTGTTTTTCTAAGCTCCTCGTTATAATCTCGTATAAATGGTAAACAAAAACAGGATAAAGTGGTATTATTGATTGGCCCAGCTGGTAATTTCTCGTCTAAATTCGAAAATTTTGTCGAGAAAATAGTTTTCCTAACATGAAAGACCAGTCCTTATAATAATTACAGCATGTTTCTGTTTTCATAAACCACAGAGGACACTTACAAATAAATTCAGGGTATGTTTAGGGTTTTTAACGCTAAAACTAGTTTTCTGAGACGTTAGTTTACCGGTAGGTAAAGAGTGCTGCGTGCAATGTCATAAATGAGCATTGATTAACATATATAGAAAACACAAACTCAAAGCATTATGATAAATAAGAAAAGGATTAGCTGCAAGCTGGAATTTATCACAGTTGGCAACATATGCATGTTCATTCTATCTAAATCATGCAAGCCATGCAAAATAAATATAAAGTTTGGGTAACTTACAGGAATCCTGCCTCGGATGATGGCTTTCAAAATTTGGCAATACAGACTCCTTTAGTTGGGACTGAGACAGATCGGGCCAAGTTTGTGAAAAGGTGCCACTAATTCTTGGAGGAGGCATCGGTTTTCGATCCTGCATGAAAACACATTGCTACAATGAGTATGAAAGTTGGGACATAGAATGCAAACGGACAATAAAGAAATCGTACTTCAATTGCTATTTTAGAAGACTTTGAGGTTTTTAGTTTTGGGTTGAGCTGAGCGTGCTTTGTGAGTTTCGGAGAAACAAGTTTTGGTGAAGCAGATTTTGGCTCAATTCGTGGTGATATGGGTGATATAGTAATGGCAGGCACATTAACAACTAATTTTGGTGTTGGTTTTTTGGGTGGTACTGGTGGGAGAGGTCTTGAGCTGTACATGTATTGCTTGTTGTCGATCATCCTGGGCAACACAGGCTATAATGGATAAAGTAAATGAGTAAATTGTTTTCAGTTCAGTAGCAGATTCATTATCACTAATAATATCGATGTACCAGCAATAAACTTACCCTAGATAATGATTTTGGCCCATCATAAGATTCCCACGGAGAAAATCTACTTCCCTTTAATTAAAAAATCAAATAAAAGCTAGTACAAACTACAAAAGTTGAAAGGTTTAATAAACATACAATTACAATTAAGGGTTATAATACTAACATTTTTCTCTTCGCCTATATCAGATAAAGTGCCACTGTCAGAAGTCGCGCTCATCGTGCTGCTCCGATTACTCGACGAGCCTGAAATAAATAATAATTGCTCAATAAAAAACAAAATTTCGAAAAAAAGTTAACGATGTATAAATAAATAGCTTTGAAAAATCAACTGACTGCCATGACTGCTGCGACTGCTGCAGCTCAAGGAACTATGTGGGCGACTTTTAGGTCTGATTGTTGGAGATATGTCGACATCTTCGCTTTTCCTGTCTCGTTTATAAACTGCCTTCGGCTATTGACAAAATTTTCCATTAGAATCATGTAAAATTAGCTTTGAATGATTAAAAATAATTTTGGTTTGAAAAGGTTGATTTACGAACTAATGAAGGTTAAAACCAGCAAGTTTTAACAAAATTGACTCCAAATTTCATAAAAATAACCAGAAATGGTAAAAACCAATTCCTGAATGCAAAATAGCTTTCAAAATATAGTCGTCTGCATGGGAGTGGATATCCACTGTAATAAAGCTTGCTGATTCACTCTTTCTAAATACAAAATTTGTACCTTCTGGACTGGATTAACATTTTCTTTTTTAACATTGAGCAAGCTCCTAAAACGTTCCAAAGCCGACTTTTTCCTGCTCACTTCTGTGCACTTATTCTGGATTTTCTCGTACTGTTGGCGAAGGTCCTTCAATTGCATTTGCTTCTCATGAAATGACCGGCTATTTTGCCTGCCCTGCCAATTTTGAAAAAGCACTTCCACTTCGCCAATGCTGTATCTTTCCTTTTTGAAGTCTTCTAGGAGCTGAAGCAATTCTTGTTGGCCTTGGCCATACAAATGTAAGTTTTGCAAGCCCTTAGGCTGTGTCGCAGGCTCACATCCTGTGACAAGAAGCAATAATTAGAAACACACACAATGAAATGATTTGTAATCATAAAACAAAACTTGACCCCTTCCTTATACCTGGCAATTGCTCCTCAAAACTAGAACTTAAATCACTCGCAGAAGGCAAGGGCTCGGTATTGACAGGTGAAATGACCAAGTCGTGCATTGCTTCATTTCGCTCAAGGATTTCTAAAATTTAGAAATTAACATTTATAAATTAGGAATGGCAATGGACACGATTACTAAAACTGGTTGCAAGTCAAGAAGCACATATTACCTGATTTATCACATGTTGAATGACTAGGAATACCAGAAAAATGGAAAGCATCCTCTATGCTTTTCCTGAACGTGGGTTCTGCAAAATTGTAAATATTATAAATTAGTAACAGTTTTATGAGACATGCCATACTTTTATGTTTAGTGATATGTAGTAAACATCTTAATGGATGTAATTCATTATATGAATTATTGAATCACATATTGAATCACATTGAATCAATATGATAACAATAAACTACATGAACTGTCACTTTTTATTTTCTCAACTACTATCAGAGAATTTTAAATGCAATATATAAAAAAACCAACAAATTTCAGGTTCATTACTGGAGGAAATAAACCTGTAAACCTCTTCAAAAGGTATCAAAAACAAAAGCTATTAAGCCAGGTAATTTTTTTTTCAATTCATTCAATTAAAATCAGTAGGCCGGATGCTCCCTACCCAACACAAATATGCCATAATTTTGGTAGGGGGACAATTCCCACAACCAGGAGAAATGTTACAGTCATCTTTTACAAATAATTAAATCAAAATTTACTAATGACATTTATGTGAGCACCATTATTAAATGAAAACTCAGTGACATAATAGACAAGCTCCTGCTTTCACAAGCTATTTTGACTGTAGGGCCTACATGATCTAATCTTGAACAGTTACATGGACAGATAGATTATCATTATAGTATTCCTATATTACTTGGGAGAAAACTCTGCAATGTTTTTACATTTTCATATAGAATTCCTATAGTATTCCCATATATTGAGAAAAAGCTGTCATATATGTCTAATAATTTGAGAAATTTGTCCTAGATTTTTATATTTTAGAAAAGGAATTCCAAAAACTTTCTCATATTTTTTTAGGAGAAAATATTTAAATAATTTCTCATATTTCGTAAAAAAAAAACTCCTATAATATTCTTATATTTTGTGATAAAATTTCTATCATATTCCCAAATTTTGGGGAAAAAAATGTCCTATATATGTTAATATTTCTAATATATTAGAAATTGAATTCCTACAACTTTCTTATCTTTTTGAATAAAATTCCTAATACATTTTTATATTTTAGGAAAAATTAATTTGCTATAACATTCCGATATATTCCGCTAGTCCTATAATAGTCCACTGTATACATATAATTTACATAATATTTATAATTTGTAGCGCCACTATAGGATGCAATTTCGGCTGCTTCCATTGAATGTAAGGAAAACTTCATTACTTCTCCTCAATATGCTATCAGCGGTAAACATCCTATCATGGCCATCTAGATCGATACCACATCATATATGGCCTGTGCTTACGGTGCAATGTCTATGGAGTGGCGTGAGGCAATGTAGATGGCGCTTTCCTTTAGGGAGTTATTGTGGTATCGTCCTGCCTATTGTATCAAATAGATCGTAACAAACGCGCTATTTACATTGCCTCACGCTACTGCTCCGTAAGCCAAGACCGGATACAGGGGGGGAAGCAATGGGGGCAGTTGTCCCCCCCCCTTAGCCAGCAAATTTTGCTGTCCAGTATAGGCAGAGAAAATGGCCGTCTCCTTCCCTAATATGCGATTGCTCTCCCCCCCCCTCCCCCCTTAGCAAAATCCTGAATCCGCCCCTACCGTAAGCATAGGACATGTATTATCTACTCAAAGTCACCTTCAGATAGGCCCCAAAGTGCCATCTGGGAACAACAAAGCAAAACAAAATCGTTAAGTTTTTGTTCCCAGATGGCACTTTGGGGCCTATCTGAGGGTGAATTTGAGTATAGATGGCTATGATGCTAGAATATAACTAATTTTTTTGCACATTAACTGCAAAATTTACGTTTCACTTTATGTAGGATTGACCTTTAAAAGTGTTATCGAATTGCTTTTCCTTGAACTTGAGTCGAGAGATACGATATGATGTAATTGAAAAATCGATAAACTATATTGACTGCATTGATAAACTTACTCAAATTTTCGTAATTTTCGTTATTTACATCTTCCGTCATACGTTGCATATAAATGTACATTTCGGCAGCCTCTGACATGCTCTAGAAAAAAATGCATTTAAATTTGTTATCTAAAGCGGTTCTTGAAACATTTTCTGGCTGTGTCCTTGATCTGACTGGTTAATCATTGTTTACCGAGTAGCTTTCGAGTAGACCTGCTAAGCACGAGTGGCCTTCCATTTCGGCCAGGTCAGAGGGCGTGTAACCATTGACATTACGTAGCCGGCAGGCAGCCTCACCACCCGGACAATCCAACAAAACCGAGGATAATTCCTTAAGGCCCATTTTCGATGCAAAATGAAGTAATGTTGGCAGTTCTTCGTCAACTAAAACAAAAAAAAAAATTCAATTTACAAATTGTTTCCATGCAAACAACATCAAAAAATAATCGCCATATTGTAAATAATAATATAATATCTTCAACAAAATTAAAAATATAATTATGCCTACGAAGCTTACCTTTTTGTCGATCAACATCAGCGCTTACATCCATTACAGAAAATCCTACTGTAGGAATGTTTTTCTTGAAAATTTTTGTTAATCTGTGGTCCAAATCTTCAGTTCTGTTCGTGGCTAATCCCAAAGTCTGTAACATATGCACAGAAATGTTGAATATCATCGAATTGAAAGAGAAACTAGCAAATAAATTTATTTACAAAATATTACCTGGCACATGAGTGACAGAGGATCGATAATGGTTTCCAGCAAATGATTCATTTGGCCCATTTTCGATTCGCACTTTAAAGGTCTTGACCCCAATGACTCCATACCACACTTCACAGTGACGTTAACGATTTGACTCATGTCAAAAAACCGATCTAAATTAACAAAATTATTTTATGTCTATAAGATTTTTGCTTGCCTACAACTGCATCTTAATTCTTTACTTACTTGCTTGCTTGTTCATGCAAGCTTAAAGATAACTTTATATGACATTTTCTGATGAAAAATATTTACTTGAAAGTAAAATAGCATGCAATGACTACAAAATTGTACTAAAATTGTATCACTATAGGCAATTTTCTAGTAGTGGGAAGAAGGGAGGTCCACATACACCAAACATTTACATTATTGCACGTGTTATAGAAAAAAATTTGAATGTCCTAGCTAATGAAAATCGTATAAAAAGTAAGAGCTTTTATGATTTTATGACCTGGTAGACAGCATGTATTGTGTATAGGACGAACAAAAATGTTCCAAAAACTATTTAAAAATTACAGACTAACAATAATATTAAAGAATAATAATTACCTGGGAGTACAATTTTAGCCGTGTATGGATTGCTGCATTTCGTTTTTAGAGATATACTTTCAGAATCAGTTTCAATGGTAACACTGATAGTTTGACCCTCGGGCAATGCATCCAGCGTCTCAATGAGCACCTTGGAAAATCCTTCTCGGACTTTATTCGGATGCAATTTGAATCTGGCTTTCTGTCGTGCAGATCCCGCATAATCATTCCTGGGCACGGTATCCTTGATCCACCTCAGCATACTTCTGACACCCTCCTCTGAATCCTTGTTCAAATCGATGTTCTTCCAATTGTCAAAGTCAATAAGATTGGCCTTATGAGCTGTCTTGATATCGGAGGAATCAACCCCGCACATGAGTCCCGAAACACGGGATGGATCGAAAATCCTTCCCAGAATGACTTCCGGGTTACTCTGAAGGTATTCCAATAGGTCTTCAGTGATTATCACAACCTGAGCCTTTATCCGAAGAAAATATCCTATTTTGGCTGGAGTCAGTGGTAGCACCAGTTCTTCCAGAGACTGTTTATGGATGTTCAATTCAAAACTTTCCATCAAACTGTCGTACAGCGAATCGCACCACAACGCTGCATCCTTACAATAAACGATGCTAACGTCTGGACTTTCCATTTTACAAGAACCTGAAATATAAGAAAAAAGTAAATAATTAATTAAAAGTTAGCACTATAGTATTGTGATTATAGTTTCCTGCTGGGGAACATTAGTCAGCATGGTCCAAATAATAATCAATTACCTTAACGGTACCTAAGCAGATTAACTGAAGTTCTATGCTTCAAAATATATAATTTGCTTAATTATTAATATTTCCTTTGCCAGTTAAAAATAACAGTGCTATCCTTTTCTACGAATAATAATACAAGCAACCCGTTGAGCATCAATCCAATTTGTGAATCTTCCACACATAAGGTTAGCGAATGTCGGTAAAAGTAAACGAAGAATTTTCATGTTCCTTCCCTTTCTTAACCAACTATAGTTAAAGTTTTCCACGAGAGTCGTGCCCAACTATATATATGTGTGTATATATATATACATACCAAAATATCTATATAGTGTAAATACTTCGAGGCCAGTTTACTTTATACATGAATCATTCACCTATCTCTAAAATGGTTACACATGCCTTAGTTAAATGAAGCCGTTTTCTTTATCCAAAATTTACATTTATTTATAAGTCACATGTTTTCTGCTGGAATCTTGTTTCTTAGTACCTATTCAAGTATTTACGGGCTGTATTTTAGATAAATTACAACTTTCATATCTATTAATGAACTGACAAACCTAAATCTCTTTCGGGTTCCTCTTAGGGTCTTTATAGATGTTGTCCACCCCACGTTTCCTTTCAATTGACACTTTCAGATCTAGTTTTACAATAATTATTGTTGAAAGAGTAGGTCTACATTATTTTTTTATTTGCACTTGTTTAATAAATTAGAAAGCATGATCAATTGTACAGGATCATGCTTGTTTAATTAACTGCTTATAATAGCATGCAGGCTGGACTATTCAGAACCTATTCAAGAATCCCTGTCTTCATTAGCATTAAAGGGATAGTCCCACTTTGAAAAATGTTGAATTTAGGAAAAAGACCACAAAAAATTAGGATACACATGCATGGAAATTGTGCACAATTGCATTTGAGCCTATATATTGATCATTAGATAAAATATCCTGAATACTTGGATAGAAAGCCCAAATTAACACCATTTCACTGACACTGTGTAGCGCCTTCTACTGGATAAAAGGCATCAACTCTCATAAAACACATATAGACATACACGACTTAGAGGGAGCCACCAAATGACACTGCTTACTGAAAGGTATGGAAAAATGGCGCCTATTATGTATTTGGCAAGTTAATGTGTAAGTGTAATTTCTTCAATATGGAAGATTTGCTGCAATTATTATCGTCTGCAGCCAGGGGCGGATACAGGATTTTGCAAGGGGACATGTTACAGCTTTTGGGAAGACAATTGCTCCCTTTTGCCCCCCCCCCCTATCCTCTCCGATTCCACCCTTGGCCACAGCATTTACATCTATAGTAGGCCTAAGTGTGTACAAATTAAAAATTACTTGTTACAAAGTGGGACTTTCCATTCAACTATATATATAGATATTTCTTAGGTGAATTATACAAAATTATGAGCATGGTTTGTCTAGATAAATTAATAAAATGGCGTTTCATTTTGACATTGGGCATAATGTATTCACCTATGACATATATATTGCTTATCAATGTATAGGGCCTACAGATGCAAAATGTGAAAGAAGTTCAATGAGGCCTATATCGGCGTAGACAACATCAACAAATATCAGTGACATAGGCGCAAGATAAATGTTTATGTAATGATGAGACGTTATCATTGGTAGATGTCGGGGGGTCAAACCCTAGTTTACAGGAAAACGGCGCGCCATTATTGCATGTATACAGCTAAAATATACTAACGATGTAAGTATAAAGGTATATACTATTAAAAATAATAAATAGAACAGGGTGTCATGCAATATCAGTGTATATCACATATTCACATGAAAAATAATATACGACATAAACAACGTTAACAACCTATACACATAATCTGCAGTTAACCCTCTCATCTGAAAAATTATATCTTAATATAAATGCAACAAAATTTGAGTTAAGAGTTATTGGTTAGCGCTTGGCTTGAATTAATGCTTTAATGCAAAACCATTTAATTTGTTATCAAGAACTACCAGTAGCAATATTATGGTCTCCTGTATTTTATTTCCATATTATATCATCAAACAGTATTATCATCCACCTTTCATATCTGAGGGCCGAAGACTGCCTCCTGTTTGCATACTCGTATGACAATTTTTTTCCAAAAACTGCAGATAAAAATTGCATAATATTGATGAATATTTATTATTAATACCTCGTATTAGTATTATTGTAAATAATAAATACAAAGAATTCCAACAAACTTCAATGATTACTTTATATAAGCTAGAACGTATACGCTTGTATACATAAACTGGCAGAATGTTACAGTTTAACTACTGCATGTGCATAACAAAGCGTATTAGCATTACTATGGAGACTGGAATAATTAAATATGGCTAAAAAAGGGGCCGTCCATAAACTTTCATCACTGTGGAAAGGATTGGTTTGGTTCACTATATATACACATTATATATTGTCAGTTTCATTCTAGATGCTAAAGGGTATTATTACATTATTGATGTAAAGTTATATTAATATTTGGCCTATAGTTTAACTGTAAATGCTATTGCATTTTCAAAATTCATCATTGGATTTTTAAATTTTTTTTCGATTTGATTTTAATCGAAAATGTTTAAATTGTTGACAAACTTGAATTTGCACCAAATTACTTTAGTATTGCTGCAAACGTGAAGCTCTCTTCCCAGCCCCCCTCCCCTTCCCCCCGTTACAAAAGATTACAGATTCACCTCACAATGCAAACGCAATTTATGGACTACCCCTTAACAAGGGCGGATACGGGGTGGGGGATTGGGGGCAATTGCTTCCCCCC